>JAZAYU010001015.1:0-52064 GCA_038501625.1 Corbicula japonica
ACACAGCAAAACAGCAGAGAAGAGAAGGAAAGAGAGTTTGAGTTGATAGATAATTTATAATCAAGTTAAAAAAGACATTGCACACAACTAATAAATGTTGGAATCTGGGAGTTAAACGCCTTGGAACGCTCAGTCCACCTTAGGTTTAAACGAGGTTCCAGTGTACAATAGCCTCAACATTGGCGATACAGCTTCTCACAATTATGAACAGATAAACAAAGTCCAAGTTGTATTAGAGAAATAACTAGAAATAGCAAACAAGCATTTTAACATAAGGAGTAAATAGCATTTTAAAGCAAAGTTCTTGGCCTTACTGTGACCAAAGCACGTAGAGTTTAATCAGCAAGAATACGATGACATAAAAGAAAAGGATTGAACTTCTACTTTCTTTTTTAAGATTTCCATAGAAATCTTTTACTTAAATACCCTTTCCATTGTCATGCGAAAAAGGAAAAAAAGCGCTCGACTGTATGTAACATACAATTTTCTTTTGCATGATCTAAAAATGTAAAACTTAAAGTGACCAACATACAAAGGAAATACGAAACAAACAAATGTGAATTTTTAAAAGCAGTTTTAACACCCATACCCTACCATACACAAATTACTAAAAACTGAATATTCACACACAAGTAACATTACATGACAGGTAGGGACAACTTCTTCGGGTAGGCCAATAGAACAATTGTCACTGGTATTGTAAATGCATTAAACGATATCAGTCGCATATTTACCTTCTCGATGACGCCGGCTTAGTAACCTATAAAGTAAACTGACGATGTGCTCAATAATTTACAAAGCAACTAACTAAACGAAATGTTATTTCGTTTAAACTTATTATTATTTCGTTTAAACGTAAAAGTATCCTTTAAAAAATATGTTAAATGTCACTTTAGGGGCTACGTATGAAAATTGTTAAATAAAGATCAGCATCTGTAGTGTGTATTAGTGATGAAATTGGGTTGCGCTAAACCACTGGCTGGGGTCAGACGGCAGTAATAGGCATTTTTATTACTATCAATTTACAGACTTTGTTGAACCGAATCCATATATTTCCCCCTCTTTTCCTGTAAATGACTTTCAAACTTCCTTTTTTCATTATCTTAAATAAGAAAAATTGAATTCAATGGTTCCAAGAAGTATTTGAAGTTTATTGCCAAGTCCTAACATTTGAGATTATTTAATTCAGTTTATTGCCTTACTAAGCATTGTCGGGCGACTTTAAAACATCATAAAAAAACACGGTCAGAATGAGCTGTCTTCTTCAGTGATATAAAAATAAAATTGACAATGCGTATTGCCATGTATTGTCTTACAAGAACATTATGATTTACAAGCATGCTAAATAATTGTTGTGTTTTTGCATTATTAACAGATATGTGAATATTTATCTCGTAATGCACACGAAGACTTCACATTAAGTAAATGTAAGAGCATGGTACAAACAAAATTGGCCTTCAAATAGGCGGTTTCAAGAAGATGTTTTATTTGTTAACATAATGCTCTAACATAAGCACCCGTCCCAACCCAACTAAAAGTAACATGAGCGAATCGTGGGAACTTCATGAGTTGTATCTTATTTCAAACATACATATGTGACAAATACAAAGAATTGTTGAAAAAGTGAAATAAGCATATAAGGAATGGCCACATCCAGCAGACACAGCCTCCCCACAAAGCCAAAATGTAGAGAGGAAAAGAAAGCACGGTATTTCAATAATCAGTTTCAAAATGGACGTCACTAACAATAAACGAAAGTCAGAACCCGAGGGGTTACCGCCTTGGGACGGTCAGTGGCAAAACAATTTGCCACTGGGGGTTTAAACCAGGTTCTAGGGTTCACCAACCTCACACTTACCCCCAACAGGTTCTCATATAAACACACAAGTACATGTTGTCTTGGTGAAATGACATAAACTCACCCATCAACTTAACAATGTTACACGCAAAAGCACACAAACATATAAAACATAAGAAGCTAATAGCATTACAAAGCCAAATGGGTGAGTACTCGATGATCTTATCGGGACCAGAGCCCCTGAAGTCAAATTAGCAAGAACACGATGACAGGGATAAAAGAAACAAATCGAGCTTCTATGTTCTTTAAATTAAAGAAAAGATTTCCCCATAAGCCTTCATAAACTCTCTAATAAAAATTGAGTTGCGCTCAACCCGTGGTAGTAACAAGCATTTCCATTACTGCCCATGAACAGGCTCAGTCAAACCGAGCCTGCAATATTTTCATATTTGTCGTGTTCGAGGGTCTTCAAAGTTCCCTTTTCATCTATTTTAAAGTTTTACCTCCCCACAGAGAAAATAATACAAGTTTCTTATATGGGAAGGTTTCCAAAAATGCATGTTTATGGCTTTTCAAGTTGCATTTTTGAATCGAGGTTATGCAAAGTTAGTGTGTGCACAAAGAAACTTTTCGTTTTGTAATTTTTGGGCTGAAACTGTGTCAGTGTGTCTCGTTCTGTTCTTATTTTATCTTCCTCATATCTCACAGTTTTACGTAGATCATTGCAATTTATATATAAAGAAGTCCCTTTACCATGAAAAAGAGATTACCTGGGATTTTGACGATAAAGTTTGCTTATCAGTAAGTATTACTCACTCTATTGTGAGTGATTATATATGTTAACCTGTCAAATTTTATTCTAATTAAAGCGTTGGTTCATCATATATCAGCGTTTTGTGAAAACTAACCTGGTTCCTTGAAATTAAACGCAATTAGAGTTTTATGTTTATTCTGAAATCCTCGCCTAAGCTATGAAAAAGCTTATTCTAAACAAGCAACAAACGTTGATCAAACTAAACACAATAGTTTTTCAGAAAGAACTCTAAGAATTTCAACCGGGTGTATCGCAGCAAAATTATCAGAAACAAAATTAATCAGTGAGCATATTCTAAAGTTGATTAATCAATTAACAGTAAAGCATTTGGAATGTCTCCAAAAAATAAAACACACATTTATAAAAATTCGAGAATAAACAGCAAAACAAGTGGAATGTCGCCAAAAAATAAAACACGCATTTATAAAAATTCGAGAATAAAGTTGACATGTGGTCGCTTTTTCCATCCCCAGAGGAGGCGATACATTGAGTGCTGACGAGTTAATAGCATACTACTAAACAATAGGTTTAGGAAGCCAGAAGCTCATACATGTGTTTCAGTTTAACTTAAATAAGTCTTTTTATCGAAAATCTATATTTCTAATATCTATAGCCATCACCATGTCAAGTGACTCATGTGTTTTATTATTTGGTAATCTAATACTCTTTTACCATGTATTTTGGTTTCAGTTAAAAAAGATATGTTAGGTTCTGTTCAACCGATGATGTTTTGTGTTACTATGCATTTTACTGATGGATCATGAGAGGCAATATCATATATAAAACCGATACTATTATTAAGGCCACATCTTACTGATCAGTTCTTCGGAAACTCCGCCCTTTTAACATAATTAAAAATTCAAATACTCACTCGCATGCCCGTAAAAAATAAACACATTTTCATTTCTACGCATAAATTCGGAGCTTACAAACGACGCTTGTCTCGTTTTATAGTGTTTTATGGCTATGAAATGTCAATTTTAAAAATAACTTGTCATCTTGTATTATTAACCTTCACTTTTAATAAGTTTTGTGCTTTCGAAAACTTTCTGCAAATAAATACGCTTAACAACTAGCGCGAGATACAACACGACTGTATTTCTAGATAACCCCAAAACATTTTAATATTTGCCGTCCCATCTGTTATCTTATGATTTTAATTTACTGCTCGGGATATCTATTTTAATATTGATTTTCTTTTGGCTTGTCTTTAAACGCTTTGTTTCTCTATGTCTTTCTATTTCTGTGAAAATACAATGAAGAAACTTTATGTGTTAAACCTCATTATAATTATTTTTCCAGGTTCGTAAAACTTATTTGTTTTACATCATATTTAAAAAAATAATTTTAAATATAAATATATTGAAAAACCCTTCGACTGGTAGTATAGTTCTCATAACGAAAGTTCAAGTTTATAACCTCGCCAAGTTCAATTTGTTTTAAATCACGAAAAAAGTGTTTGAGTATGACCGTTTTTTAAACGTGTTATTTCTCCTTACAGCCAAAGTACACGGATTCTGTAAGACACCAGATAACACAGGTGAGATTGTTTTAATTTTTTTAATTACTTTTTTAACTGATTGGAAAATGCAGCCTTAAGTCTGTCCCACCGTGAAACACTTTTTCTGCATATATTATGCATTGTATGAAAACAGGAATATCACCGATCGACGCAGAAAAATCCATTTCCTTGGTTTTCGTATTTCAACAGCTATAAAAAATAGTTGATTTTTTTTCTTTGTTTTGTTGCTGTCTTTCATGAAATAGATGTTTTTCGTTGTTTACCAAGCGATTCCTGAATAAATTCGTGGTGAATTTGGACAAAACGTTTTCCCGATTGTTTGGTGGACGTTAATTGTCAACGTCTTTTGTATTATTAACAAGGTACATATTCACAACTTAGTAACATTGTCGTTTTGTTCTTATTATGTCTCCCCCCCCCCCCTCTGGGGGAGACATATTGTTTTTGCCTTGTCCGTCTGTCCGTCTGTCACACTTCGTTTCCGCTCAATAACTCAAGTACCCTTTGACCCAGAGCCTTCAAACTTCACAGGGTGATAGCCCTTATTGAGTAGAAGAACCCAATTGATTTTGGGGTCAGTAGGTCAAAGGTCAAGGTCACAGTGACCCGAAGAGTGAAAACCGTTTCCGCTCAATAACTCGAGTACCCTTTGACCCAGAGCCTTCAAACTTCATAGGATGATAGCCGTTATTGAGTAGAAAAACCCTATTGATTTGGGGTCAGTAGGTCAAAGGTCAAGGTCACAGTGACCCCAAGAGTGAAAACCGTTTCCGCTCAATAACTCGAGTACCCTTTGACCCAGAGCCTTCAAACTTCATAGGATGATAGCCCTTATTGAGCAAAAAACCCTATTGATTTTGGGTCAGTAGGTCAAAGGTTAAGGTCACAGTGACCCGAAGAGTGAAAACCGTTTCCGCTCAATAACTAGAGTACCCTTTGACCCAGAGCCTTCAAACTTCATAAGATAATAGCCCTTATTGAGTAGAAGAACCCTATTGATTTTGGGGTCAATAGGTCAAAGGTCAAGGTCACAGGGGTCCGAAGAGTGAAAACCGTTTCCGCTCAATAATTCGAGTACCCTTTGACCCAGAGCCTTCAAACTTCATAGGGTGATAGCCCTTATTGAGTAAAAAACCCATATTTATTTTGGGGTCAGTAGGTCAAAGGTCAAGGTCACAGGGGCCCGAAGAGTGAAAACCGTTTCCGCTCAATAACTCGAGTACCCTTTGACCCAGAGCCTTCAAACTTCATAGGGTGATAGCCCTTATTGAGAAGAAGAACCCTATTGATTTTGGGGTCAGTAGGTCAAGGTCAAGGTCACAGGGGTCCGAAGAGTGAAAACTGTTTCTGCTCCATAACTTGAGTACCCTTTGACCCAGGGACTTCAAACTTCATAGGTTGATAGCCATTATTGATTAGAAGAACCCTATTGATTTGGGGTCAGTAGGTCAAAGGTCAAGGTCACAGGGGCCTGAAAAGTGAAAACCGTTTCCACTCAATAACAGGAGTTCTATTTTACCCAGACCCTTCAAACTTCATACGATGGCTGTCCTTATTGAGTAGAGGACTCCAATTGATTTTGGGGTCAGTAGGTCAAAAGTCAAGGTCACAGGGGCCCCGTATCCGGTCAATTACTGGAGTACCGCTTGACCCAGAGCATTCAAACTAATTAGGGTAATAGCACTTATTGAGTAGAAGAACCCTATTGATTATGGGATCAGTAGGTCAAAGATCAAGGTCACAGGGGTCTGGGCGCAGGGGGGAGACATGCGTTTTTCACAAAAAACATCTAGTTTATTTTATGTTTACCTTAGAAGTTGCAATTTCTACAAGGGCTTTTTTTTGGTGTATTGTGTTGACCAATTTAATATCTAACAATTTCATTAAATACTAGTTTCATTTGTACTATATATCTGTATATAAATTATGTAATATTTTGTATACATATATTATGTTGATTTTTTTTGTTATTGTTGTTGTTGTTGTTTTGGTTTCGTTTCTTTGCAACATGGCATTATTTTTTTTCTAAGGAGGATGTTTCACTTATATGTAATTTTCATTTATGTTACTTGCAATTAATAAAATATAAATATTATTGAATCTTTAACAACGGTTACTAAGGTTTTATTTCTCTTTAACAGACCCTTGCAACTCATCTGAAATCAAGGAAATTCCGTACATGGATTCTCGGCACCCTGATGTACGATACGGTCCGGCAACAAGTGATTTTAACAAATACTGCGACATAAATGTATTAGAAGCTGGTGTTTGGTATATCAGTAACTACACGATGACCACAACAATTGTAAATCCAGAATCGTGCGGATCACGCTTATCTATATGGTTAAATGGTCTGTTTTTGAGTTCACACTTTTGGTACATACTTGATTTTTTATGAGTTTGTTCGTACAATACATGTTTTACAATTTGAAATTATAATCATTGTTTTTATGCCTCATGCTACTGCAAGAGATTGATTTATTGGCACTAGGTTCGCTATTTATACTACGAAACCTATTCGTGACCGCTGCAGAATTCTTATTTGTTAAGGGCGTATGAGAACTTATTCCTCGATGTTTTAGGCGCATTACCAACCGTATCTCAAGGGGTTGTCACTCGTGATGGTTGTGTGAGAAATAGTGGTCAGTGCTGTCCAACATCCTACGAACTGCAGATCAAAAAATGTTCTCATTCCTATGTCTACTGCTTTTTTGGGTTACCTTCTAGCTGTCCGCATCGATATTGCTTTGGTATGTCATTTCTATTATTTTTATAATTATACTTATAGCTATCTGCATATCTTTGTATACAAGGCATGTTTCTTTTAAATAACAATTCTTAAATTAAATAAGAGAAAAATGCTTTTCATGAACTGCCGCATTCAGATAGCACAGCCGAGGAAACACAGCAAAAAGGTAAAAATTATTAGGGATAAAGGCATTGGAACGTTGATGCCGCTGCGGGGTACCAACCAGGTTCCAGTGCAGTGATGTACTTTCGTCCAGTCAACATCTTATATATGAACAAACACCTTAAAGTTGCCTTAGTGAATTGACACAAACCAATATCACTAAACGACAAAGTTCATGCAAAAGCACACAAAAAACAGGGATACTCAGAAAGCTACTGACTCTATCGTGCGAATGATCTGATCACCCGCGTTAAGTCAGAAAAAAAGAGCAAATCAACTCTTTACCTCCTGCAACTGTAGTGCCTAAAAGGATCAGCAGTTCTTCCTGCTTATGTCTTAAACGCCTAGAACGCAAACCTTATATATACACCACGCATGTTTTCCGAGGATACTGTGCGAGTCTGGCATAAAATTTTCAACAAGACACAAAGAGTTAAACACGTTTGTTTTCTTTTCGTTTACATTTTAGGTATCTTTTCTGTTTACATATCTATTATATTTATCGCTAATATTATCATATTATGTCTGCTGGACACAGTAGGTTTTGTTATAAATTATAGACAGATTGCCGATTACAAGTACTGCAAAAACATCTCAAATTCAAGACACAACAACTGTCAGGTAAACGACGACGGGTAGACCGATTGCTTCTAGTACCATAAAAAAACTGATACCGAAGAAACTATACCTGTGTCAACGACAACTGTCAGACAAACGACAACAGGTGTATCTATTGCTTCTAGTACCATAAAGACAACTGATACCGAAGAAACTATACTCAGACAAACGACAACAGGTCAACAGATATTGAATTATTGTTGACAGGATGGTCGTTTAGGTAGTTTCTAAAATCGTAAACCAATTGCTCTTTAACAGATCTTACTTAAAAATTCTGAGAAATATATTTTGAGTACAAATTATCATCTCAATCGACATGACTGAAATTCCAGTCTAACATAGTTCGATCTAACTATATCTAACATACCCTGTCGCCGATCTATATCTGTGTCTAACACATGATCTAACACGTCAACCTGTATACAGAAGCAGAGAATTATTACACAATTTCAGGACTTGAAGAGAATGAGTTTAAAATACCTCTAATCCACAATAGTTACTGGATAGTGTTTATAATATTAAGATATACCTGGGAAGGTTATTTACTACCTCCAAAATTAAAAATAGTCGTTATTAAAGAAAAAAGAAAAATAAACTGTTATTCAAGAAAAATAAAAAGAACTAATTACACGACGGTCCCTCGGTGTACCTACCTGTCAGAAATGGATCCATTCTTTTGAATTCTAATTTATCCTTTATCTTAATGTGGATGAAATCTGTGGTGATTATTGTTACTTATATAATACAATCATTCCTTCTATATCTTTACACATTGTGTTATAATATACTAATCTTCGGGGAGGGCTGTCATTAACGTTGTAAGAACTTGTTGCCCGACCCGTTTGCTTATTGTTTTGTTTTCGAAAGCGTACAGTTGCTGTGTTTGTAATTGATTGTATATGCAATAAAATATGTTTAAACTAAAATAGTCGTTTAACTGGAATTTTATTTTAAGCAAAAGAAAATAGCACTCCACATATTCATTGCATTATAAGAGTTCTATATAACGATGCCATTAAAATGGGCTTCAATCCATTTTTATTAATTTGAATGTTTTCTTTAATCAACAGATATAAACAGATCGACAGTTGCTTCTCCCACTTTCGCAACCAGTAACTCTACGCTAAAAGATTTACCTTTGTCATAAAACAGATGTTCAACGACTGCCTACAACAGGTTAATATTTCTTAGTGTTTATGGTGTTTTTGTCTTCAACACACAGAAATTAGGTTTTAGGCCGACGTATTGTAAAATTTGTTACATTTTTAATCAATTATTACATTCCGAATAACGTATATGAAATCTAAAAATTTAGATCAATGACCACGCTGCAAAATAATATTAAGTGACATTGTTTTGCTGTCTATCGAATAGAGTTCCGCGTGGATGGATTGTGGTTATAAATACGCGCGTGCACTGAGCTACAAAATATCTAGACTAGGCTCTGTAGAGAATTATTTGCATTTCCATTATTACCCCAAAAATATAAAACCTAATCTTAAATATTTTCTTACTTGAAATGAACTGTTTCTTTTTAAAGTTCAAATTTCATTTTCTTTGAAACAAACACTTAACCAATGTTCTATAATCTCGGCGTAGAAGCAGAGTTTACTCTTAAAACTTAACAATAATAAAAAATGTAATATGCATGTCAGGATTCGCCACACTCACAAAACACAGCCTCCCCACGCAGCGACAAAGAAGAGAGGAAAAGTGAGCATGTGTTAATAAGTATGTCAAATTCAAATAAGACACCACAAACAATTAACGAAAAAATGAGAACCCTTTGGGTTACCACCTTGGAACTGTCAGTGGCCATATAATTTGTCACTGGGGGTTTAAATCAGGTTCTAGGGTGCACTAAACGCACAGGTTCTCATATCAACACACAAGTTACAGCATTGTAAAGCCAAAGGGTGCGTACTAAATGATCTTACTGAGACCAAAGCTCCTGGAGACAAATCAGCAAGAACAAGATGACAGTGATAAAAGAAACAAATGGAGCTTCTAGGTTCTTATACATGATTTCTCCCATAAACCTTCATTAACTCTTAAACTCCTGCCACTTTCGTGCAACCGAAAGGGTAAGCATAATGATCAACTGTAGATGGGTTAATCACCAGGCCTGCTGAACGTTTTCAGACGCCGATGTTCCTCGCACAACATTGTACGAAGTTTATATCTCACAGCTTGTTCGCTTTTCAAGAGCTTGCAATGATGTTTTTCAAAGAACTTAATCTTTGCATAACAGAAAAAAACTTTTAAAACAAGCTAATCGATATCACATTTTGCAAGTTAAATATAGGTATCGCCGATAAAACTCACAAAAAAATGCTTACTGTTCATTACATGCAAAAAAGTTTTATTTTCTCTTGCAAACGTTTTCTAAATGAGACTGATGAGCTAGTATCTTAATACATTTAATTTATGAGGGAGCGAGGTGTATAAAGTAGAAAACAGTGCGTCTGAAAACTATTTGATTTAGGCTTCTTTAAAACGTCACCTGAGTTTTAAATAGATCAAAATAGATTTTGCCAGTGGTTTAATAAACCTTTTCACAATACGTAATTACATGTTCTTTTATAGCTGTGAAAAAGGTGTTAAGAGTACGGATAACTGAGTAGTTGTGCAAGAAGTGGAGTTCTTGCTTTGTAAAATGTTTTGTGCATTTTAGGCAACCAATATAAAAATACATCATTTTCCATTCTTAAATATGGTTTCTAAAGTAATTTCGAACAATTCTATGCGATTCTGCAAAAATGCGATTGCCTAAAATTGTTGCAAAGAAGATGTTTTAGCAGTTTTAGCCTACTTCAGTAAAATTACCAGTTTCAAAGTTTAAGAGTCTATTCCAAGTCCATGCGGAGAAATATAAATTTTATTAATTGTTGGAACACATGTTTAGTGTAGTGTCCTATTCAATGATTTTTGTTCTGTTATTTGTGATACGAAAACCTGTTGGGGCAAGTTTGAGGTGTGTGCACCCTAGAACCTGGTTTAAACCCCCAGTGGCAATTTGTCTTGCCACTGACCGTTCCAAGGCGGTATCCCCAAAGGTTCCCTTTTTGTTAGTTGTTTGTGACGTTCTATTTGAATTGACATACTTATGACAAACATGCTCTCTCTCTCTCTCTCTCTCTCTCTCTCTCTCTCTCTCTCTCTCTCTCTCTCTCTCTCTCTCTCTCTCTCTCTCTCTGTCTGTCTGTCTCTCTCTCTTTCTTCTTTTCGCTGCGTGGGGAGGCTGTGTTTGGTGAGTGTGGCGATTCCTGATATGCATATATTATTTTCTTTAGATATTGAAGAAGTGCTAGGAAATGAATCACGGGAGAAATATGACACAACAGATGGTGCAATAATTGGTCTTTCTGTAGCGTTGCCTTTAGCTTGCCTTGTCATAATATTTCTTACAGTTCTGTTAGTTCGTTCCGGAAGGTATCTTACATAAATATCACTACTGTTTGTTTTTCAAGTTTTTCACCTCGTTTAAACTTATCACATTATGATGAATAATACCTGCAATAGTTTGTTAATATATTAATGATTAACAAGTACTGTTGCATATACATGTACATTAGTTCCTATATTATTTAACACCAATCTTAACGTAGGTTCGTAAAATATTGCTTTATTTTAAATTAGTGTTTTTATATTAAAAAAGATAGCCAAGTTTATATAATGTTCAATTTTAAACGAGAACACCAACACAGTAAACGAAAAGCTTGCCACTGTGCTGGGAGAATATTTTGCCAGAAGGAGTAAAACCAGATTATAGGGTACACAAACCTCAAAATGCCCCGTCAGGTTACTATTTCAACCAACGTATACATGTTGTCTCGGCAAATTATCTCCAACCCACACATTTCTCGACATTGTTTCATGCAAAAGCACACAAACACAAAAAGTATATGTGGCACTTTCAAACGATTGGGTAAGTACTTGATAACTTAACAATGGCCAGAAACGATGTGTACCTGATATGCTTTGCCACTGAGCGTTCCAAAGTGATAACCGCTCGGGTTCTGCTTTTTTAATTGCCAAATTTACTAAGACTTTTTTGACGTAGCCGTGTGACATCATTTTTAAAACAAAGTAATAAACTATCAAATGTGCAGATAAATTAATTTTATGTCGAAATTTTAGTAATTGCAGTTGTGCTCTTGTCACAGTAAGACTTTGTGCTTTCTAACGTGTGTAAAATAATTGTATTATTTCCATACCATTTTCTAACTTTAATATATCTTTTTATTTGATATTAAACATTTTAAACAGTGAAACGGTATCAAGTACATGTAATACTAAAACTTATGAATCCAAACGCAATGCCGTATTCAGTAGAAAATGATTTGTTTAAGTAAATGAATTCTTATACCAAGTTCCAATACAATCGCTTTAAACAACTTCTACAAATTGAGAAACTGTCTTTCACAAAAGTTACGCAGGAATTTTCAATAACTTCGATACCTGCATAATAAGAGACAACTTAATCGTCTTATATCATATTTGTTATTTATTTCAGGATCCAGAAATTATACGTAAAATTCAAGTCAGATGCTCACACAGAGTCTGAAAGTTAACACTTTACATTCACGACAACAACAGCGCTTGGAAGTTCTACGAAATGTGTGTTACAAAAATCATGTAACCAGTTTGTTGAATTTGCTTAAAAAAGCACGGTTATCCAAAAACATTAAATTATACAAATCATGTGTCAGTTTCGTAACGATGTGAAATAACCGGTTCAATATCGCTTATATAAGCTATAGCGGTTTTCCCCGGTAACTATTTTTAGAAACAGACAATACTTGAGGCATGATTCATATAGGTCCCAAAATGATCTGACGATACCATTTCAGCTGAAATCAATGCAGAACTACATATAAAACACTCATGTGTTTATTAAAATACATGTATGCCTTACGCGGAGTGTTTTTATAGTTTTGTTGTACACACTTCCTAATATTGAAATTTATTATCTTGCAATGTAAAAAGATACTAGTAATATAAGGACAAGCTACTGCAATTTATTTTCCTGAAATGTCAGTCATTTATTTCTTAATTTTTAATTTGTTTTATATCACATTCCAATATGCTTTTAAGCAACGGATCCGTACATCAATAAAATAATGCATTAAAATTTCTACACATACATGTATTTAAAGTCAACGAAAGACCGACGTTAAAAGGTACTTCTTCGACATTAACAATAATTATGATTTCTTATAAAAATTTATAACATATTTTATTTCATCTAAACAAAACATGTGAACGTAATGGTCTTTGTATGTTCATTATGGCGTTTGCACACATGGTTACTCCCGTATCCAGGCTTGCATCAAGCTCGGCTTAGCGGCAGACATCACGACCGTGTAAGTTATATGCCTGAAATACCAGAAATACACGGTTTTATATATTTTAACTGAAGCCCCGGACATTTCAGGAAACTCTTAAGTAATATCTAGACATATTTTCGAAACACTGTTAGACAAACTAAAAGAAAAGAATTGGATTAAAATATCAAAAGGAAGTATTACACAGACTTGACTATCAGTTCTAGGTTTAATTTTATTTGTTTACCTTACTTTTAATTTGGGATAAAATAGCAAAATAATGATGTTTTCTCGTTATGGAACAAATATTTTAGAGCTAACGTTGTCAATATATCTCTTGAAAGTAATTTTATTGTATCTACGAGTTTACAAAGATATATTCAAAGATTTGAATTAAGAATACGCCCCCCCCCCACCTCTCTCCCTCTCTCTCTCTCTCTCCCCTCAATGTGAAAAGCATTATAAATAATGTAATTATGTGCTTGGATTTTGTTTTATTTGTGTTAAGGAACGCAGCAATACTACTAGTTGAAAATGAGCAAACAACCAGTCTCCAGTCTAATCTAAGACAAACGTTTCTTTATACTTAGCTAACATTTGTGACTAGATGTCTTACTTGTTCAGCACTTTTGGCGTCGACATAACATTGAACAAATTCGTGACGTTGATGTTGTTCTGACCGAGGGCCGTCATCGCTTTGTTCGCTGGTGTTCTGTTAACAAAGAGAAACATATCTCAGCTGTGGTACAAATTGTAGCAGATTTAGGATTTTTTTATTCCGTCCGCACTAAATATATATTAAATAAAATTATTATGAATTAATTTATCATCTGCACTCATGGATATTTGAGTATTTATAGCAGAGGTTAGACAAACTTAAATCTTTTATAAGATAAATGGAGTTGATGAAGATGATTCTCGGTTATAAAATAAAAACAATGTTAAATATGCAACATGGACACACGACACATCCTGCCCATACACCCAAAAATTAAAAACTGAGATTCCTTATATAGCAGAAAACGTTTAATGCAAAGGTGTGTAACTTAGATGCAAAAAAAGAAAATAGCTTCTAAATGTTTATGCACGTGAATCGTATAAACAGAAAGAATCGTTTTTCGCAAAACTAGGTCAAAAGCATTCTCAGACATCTACTCCAAATAACTAAAATGGGTACATTTTATTGTGACACAACAAATAATTAATGATAATGAGAACCCTTGGGGTTACCGCCTTTAAAAATGTTGGAGTTTAAAGCACGTTCTAGGGTGCACCAACCTCACACTTGCCCCAAGTTGTCTTGGTGAAATAACTGCAACCCACACATTAGCTTAACAATGTTGCATGCAAAAGCACGAGAAGCTAATAGCATTGCAAAGCCAAAGGGGCGGGTAATAAATGATCTAACTGACACCAGTGCTCCTGGAGTCAAATCAGCAAAACACGATGACAGGAATAAAAGAAACAAATCGAGCTTCTAGATTCTTATACAAGATTTCCCCCATAAACCTTCACAAACTCTTAATCCCCTGCCACCGTCGTGCAACCAAAGAAGTAAGCATGATGATCAACTGTAGATGGTTTTATCACCAGGCTTGCAGAGCCCTGTAGAATATTATGTTGGTAATCTTTCCCTTTATTTTTAGATTACAGATGGTTTTTACGAATTACCGAGAGAAATTTACACTGCCGTTTATCTTCTTAAGGTAATTCATAGCCCCTGATAGTACAGTTGCACTAATGATGAGCTGTGAAAATTAAATTATCATTATTTCAACAATTTCCGGACAAATCGTTATTCTATTGTTACAAACAGATGAATATTGATAATAACTGGAGACAATTGTTGAAAAAAATGAATTTTGTTAGGAAAGTAATAAAATGTGGTACCTGCTTTGTTGTCTAATCCGGGTGTCAAAATAAAGCACTTTCCGCTCAAATATATCAAAAATAATTAATTACAATATCCAGTTTAATGTTCCATCTAGGGTCAACCAGTGTTATTTTTTCAAAATATCTTGAAAATATTGCTCTTATAAATCAAAATTCAAACACATCATCCTTTGTCCCATGAGGTCACTCACCCATGCAAAAAGCATGCAAATCATGACCACTTGTGTTTACCTGTAGGACAGTTTAATCTCTTCATGTACAATGTAAATCTTGTGTGATGGTATTTGTGCAGTGTTTAGAAATTCATAATAGTCAATGTTTAAAAAGTTACTTTGAAAAAGTAACACTGGTTGGCCCTAGATGGAACATTGAACTGGATATTGTAATTAATTGTTTTGGATTTATTTGAGTGGAAAATGCGTTATTTTGACACCCGGATTAGACAATATAGCAGGTACCACATTTTATTACTTTTCTAACAAAATTCATTTTTTTCAACAATTGTCTCCAGTTATTATCAATATTCATCTGTTTGTAACAATATAATAACGATTTGTCCGGAAATTGTTGAAAAAAATGATAATTTAATATTCACAGCTCATCATTAGTGCAACTGTACTATCTGGGGTATGAAATACCTTAAGTTTATAAATTTAATCTCCATAAAAACTGGCTGTGAAATACCTTGTTGCAATAGTGATTTTAAACTGCACTTGTATTTTTTAATTAAATCTGGGTATCGGCGATAAAACTTGCTAAAGGTTTTCCTTAATTTGTGATACCGATAGCCTTGTTTTTAAAAGTTTTTTTCTGTTATGTAAAGATTACGTTAATTGAAATCTTGAACATATCTTGCATAATAAAACACAAAACAAAATTCAGATAATTGCTTTTAACATATTATTCCACAACGGAGTCAAAGCTTTATTAAACATATGCTCGTTGGAATTGCAATAATAAATTGCTTCCTGACATATATTGCAGGATTTATCATTTGACGTCGTAGATTTACGCTTTCATGATATATCGTTGTCTGAGAGTTATTTTGAGCTAACTTCATTTTTACCATTTTGAGAAAAAGGCCAACAAAAATTTAAAGTCAGTTATTTCGATTGTGGTTGTTCGATTAAAAATAGGTTACACACTGTCATAGATTCATACTGGCCATAGATCATGTATATTAAAGCACAAAACGATCGATATTTTAGTTATGGTGATAATTTTTTAATTTGGAGATAGTTCAAAGTAGTTAAATGTTGTTTACTATAATAGTGAGTAATAGTTATCTCAGTATGAAATCAAGAAGATAGGAAATATCACAGTCTAAATCTAAAAGGTAAGGCTCATAACTCAATATGAAACTAACAGATGAATTTAATTCATTTTATATTCGATTTTAGCGTTGAACAGAGCTGACTCCGGGGCATACCACTTAACACTCACATACTGTTGAAAAACAGGGCGATAGAGCAAAATGCGATAAAAAAACTTTTTGACGGGGAATCCATTTTCCAAAACAAGGATTCGAGGACATTGTTCTCTCTTAGACGAATCAAAGGATGTAGAAATCTCAAAATCTTCAAAATGCTTACGGAAAGCTCACTTTAAGATCCAGGCGACGATATCCTTCAGCATCTCAACTCCACCCCGAAATAAATCCTGCGATTTATCACCGGGAGCGCTTAGTATTTTCATAATTATAATAAGGATTCTTTGATCTTATAAGTTTTATTCAAAAATTAATTATACCACTTTAAGTTTCTGTACTCTATCTCAGCGACAATTCAATAAAGAAGACGGAAATCACAAAATGTTTATAAAAAGTATGTAGAAATAATGGCTTATTCATCTTTAGAACAGCCGGGAGAGTTTAAGCATTGTGACTGTTGCCCACAGACCTGAAAAATATTCAGTGATATAATTTGACAAAAAGTTAAACTCATTTCTGGAAAAAGCTTCTTCGCAAAAAGGTGTTTCCAAAAAGGAAAAGAAAAAACCAGTTTTGATGTTAAACATTGATTAATATATTCGAAAAAGTAACATTTTTTAATCAACTACACTTAACAACTTTTCTAAGTATACACATGCGTACTGGGGCATTACTGGCTTGGTAATTGAATTATTGCTCCAAAACTTTCAATAAAACATGCAATAAATACTAACTGATTTATCAGTAAAACTGTTTTCAAAATGACAGAAAACTGACCTCTCATAATCATTTATAGTACTGGGACCCACAGAATACAAATTCACATCAGTAAATAAAGAGTATGCTTACCAACAGTGCGTATAACTGCAAGACATTGATCTCATTTAGCTAATACAGTGCTGAATGACTCCTTTGGGGGAATCTTAAGCCCATTCCTGAAGAAGCCCATTTCAAGTTGCATGGTTGGTCCCTCCTGTTTCCTACACCTCTTCCAAGATCACACAGCAGATTTTCAATTAGATTTAGATCCGGAGTTCTAACGCACCCTGGAAATATTCTGACGTTCACCTCAAGAAAACGTCTGGTGTTCGCCGAGCGATGACACGGTGCACCATCATGCATAAACTACATGCATCTTTGTGCTTGAAAACGTGGAAGGACAACAGGAACAAGGACTTGTCGCTGATATTCTTCAGAATTTAAGTTCGTTGGATTAAAACTGCTACAGTCCCCTTGTGCATTGACACATCAGCCCACAGCATTATAACTGATCACTCACGATAAAAAAATCCGCTTCAAGAATATTTTCGCGATAAACCGTTCATCGCCGAAGGTGGCCATATGCGTCATTAACTGATATTGTGAATTTGTTTTCTGTGGGTGTCAGTATTCTAAATGATTGTGACCAGTCAATTGTCTTTCATTTTGAAAACTGTTTTACTTATAACTCAGTAAGTATTACTTGCAGGTTTTATTGAAAGTTTTAGAGCAATAGCTCAATTATCAAGCCAGTAATGCCCTAGTACGCAGATGTATACTTAGAAAAGTTGCTAAGTGTACTTATAAAATTATGGTAAAACAAGCGTAAAATACGAAAAAAATGTCACCAATGAACTGAAACTGGTATAAATCTACAGTCAATACCAAGACACTAAGCTTAACTGCTAGGCCGCTGGTCCGTTTGATTTATAAGTGAAAACAGACCAACATCCCTGTTTAACTGCGAGACGTGTAAAAACTTTGTCGACTGCTTTAGGTTTTACCTCCTCAGGTTATTATCTCAAAAGCTAAAATGGACATTTAGGACTTTAACCTGTTTTGTAGTTAAGATAAAAAATACCTCAATATGAGATTACCCGTTGCATAATATACTAAAACTACCGAGATGCATCAAACAACACTTATCCAGAGGGATGCAACTTCATCTCAATAGTTTTCTGGCATATAAAAATAAAATAATCACAATCACCAGTGAAGTAAAATAACAAAAAGATAACTGTGTCCTAATGACGTACGGGATAATGAATGGAATGTTTGTTACCTTTTTATGTTGAAAAAGACTTCACCTTGCAGTCTGTGACAACAATCTGCTGTGTTTTATCCTACGACATATACTTACCCTGTCAACTGGTTGAATTTATAGATGGACTTTTTTTGTTAAACAAGCAAATTTAAAGCGCTACAAACACCCAATAAATCAAAATGTATAAATCAGTTTTACCTCTTTTTCCATAATTTTCGCTTTACATGGCTATGCCGTATTGTCAATAACAGAACAAAACCAGACAATGTTGCAATAGCTCCTAGGCTTGCTCCAAGTACCAAACCAGCTTTACTTTTTTTTGGACCACTTGGTCTACAGCCTAAAATATTTTGAGAATTCCATTTATTAACTTCTTAAACTTATTTGAAATAGGAAGTAACAATGGAAAGCAAGGGTTTACTACAAAAAATTAAATTCTTATTCAAAACCGTTGTCAATAATAATGTTTCCCACAACTGCACCATTTATTAATCTCGTCGCTGCGTGATTTGAACTTTTCCTGCCGTTACCATTACCTTGCGTCCATGCAAAAGTTTTCGTTCTAGAGTCACATACAAGGCAGTTGTCTTCAAAATTTACATCACTTTGCTCTACACATTCTCCTTCTATGAAACAATAGTTTTTCTGCAATTAAACAATATATACATTTGAATGCTTTCCACAGCCAAATTTACATAATTGTAAAAGTGTTAAAAAACTAAATCGTAAATCTTATTCTCGAGTTGGGGAGTCATTTGAGTTTCTACATGTTGAGCCGGTGATGGAAATTGTTTTAATCTATGCTCGCCTCGTTATAAAGATAAAACAGTTATACTTCCTTAAATGTGATGCTCAATTAGTGGATGTTTAAATTTAAAAAAAGGTGAAATATGCATATCAGGGATCGCCACATTCAGAAAAGACAACCTCCCCACACAGTCAAGAAGAAGAGAGAGGGAGAGAGCATGGTTAATAAAATGATCAGTTTTAAAAAGGTTCTAGGGTGCACCAACCTCACACTTGCCCCAACAGGTTCTCATAACACAAAACAAGTACAAGTTGTCTTGGTGAAAAAACTCCAACCCTCTTATCGGCTCAACAATGTTGCATGCAAAAGCACACAAACATATAAAACATAAGAAGCTAATAGCATTGCAAAGCCAAAGGGCGGGTACTCAATGATTTTACCGAGACCAGAGCTCCTGGAGTAAAATCAGCAAGAACACGATGACAGGGATAAAAGAAACAAATCGAGCTTCTAGGTTCTTTTAAGAAAAGATTTCCCCATAAACCTTCATAAACTCTTAAACCCCTGCCACCGTCGTGCAACCAAAGAGGTAAGCATAATGATCAACTGTAGAAGTGTTAATCACCAGGCCTGCAGAGCGCTGTAAATTAGAAGTTCTGTGCGTTACGCAGTATAGCTCAGAACGTATGTCTTAACACTGTATAGCACAAACTATTTGTGCAAGTTAGTGATGCATGGTGTACAAAGGTCACGTGGTCACGTGGGAAGTGGCGGTATTTTAGCACGGGCGATGCGTTTGTTCATCAGTTCTACGCAGCACTTCGATCGTTACACATCTCTTTTGATAGCGAGCGAGCTTAAAGATGGCGAGCGAGGAATCCGAACTTCATTATTTGATAGAGAAGAAAGTGAAGGAGGCGTTTAAAGAGAACAACGCAGAGCTACTGAGCAGCATTAGCGGAATGATGAACAAGATAAGTGCTAAACCAAATTCTACAATTTCTGTCTTAGACGCACCTAAGTTCAAACGTAAAAGCAACGAAGAGCAATTCAAGGTGAATTCGAAAGTCTTGGGGAAGCTCGAGGAAGTAGAGTCTGCCATTCAGTCAGAAAATTTACATTCTGCAAACGAATCTTTGATTGAAGCCAAGGATTTACTGAAAAGAAGACAGAAGCTTGTTCAGCTGGCCGATTCGTCTGAGCTTGGGTGGCGCGTGGTTACAGAGTATGAGACCAACCCTATCGCCAGCGATAGCGAGGACGAGAGGAAGATTTATAAGGCCGAAGCAAGGGCTTCCAGGAAGGCAAAATCCGATAAGTCGAATTCACGAAGGAACTGGCCTTACAGACGTCAGGCAGAGACGAGTACATCTTCTTCGTCACAGCTTCCGGTACAAGGGCAGAGGCAGAGAACGGGTTTATGTTTCCTGTGTGGTAAAGCCGGTCATTGGAAAAACGAATGTTCGCTGTCAACCGCTCAGTCTAACAATAAGATAAGTAGTTGTTTTGTTGAAGATTGTACTACTGTTTCAAATGTTGTAGAAACAAAAAACAAATCGGCTGAAGGCTCGGAAAGCCTAGCAGTGCCGGAGTCTAGTAACGAGGAGCGTTCGTTCTCCCAGTTAACAAATATTCTTGATGAAAAAGTCATTTTTAGTAATGATATACGTAGTTCATTGGTTTCAAGCCCAGTAGGTCGTTTAAAGCGTCATATCAATAAATGGTTAAAAGTGTCGGACAATAGGTATATTTTAGATGTACTAGAATTCGGTTATAAGATACCGTTCAAAGAAATACCGCAAAACACATTTTTGAGAAACAATAAGTCAGCTAGGGATAACCCTGAGTTCGTAAAAGCTGAAATACAGAATTTGTTAAAAAAGGGAGTTATTTCAGAGGTTTCTGAGAAGCCACATGTAATCAATCCGTTAACAGTAGCTTTTAACAGAAACGGTAAACCGAGGTTAGTCTAAGACTGTAGACATATTAACCCATCTTTGCATATGTTTAAAGTTAAATTTGAAGACATAAAGGTAGCCGAAAAATTGTTTGAACTTTCAAGCAACGTTTATACTTTTGATCTAAAAAGTGCATATCATCATACAGACATATTCCCGGAACACACCACTTATCTGGGATTCAGCTGGGAAGAAAATAATCAATTAAAATATTATGTATATAATTCGCTTCCGTTCGGAATTTCTATTGCTGGTCATATTTTCACAAAAACTTTAAAAGTACTAGTGAAATATTGGCGATCTCTCGGTCACAGAATTATCATGTTTTTAGATGATGGTATCGGGGGTCACGTTCATTACGAACAGGCGTTACTTTCCAGTAATTTCGTTCGCCAAAGCTTACGAGAATTTGGTTTTTTATTAGCAGAAGATAAATGTATTTGGACTCCCTCTAGAATGTCATATTGGTTGGGGCATTTTTTGGATTTTAACAGAAATAGGTTATTTATATCAACCGAACGGATAGATCGTTTGGAAGTCACACTACAGTCGGTTTTATTTCAAGTATCAAAAGATAAACTAGATTTGATACCAGTCAGGTTTTTAGCTTCAGTCGTCGGACAGATAATATCGCTTCAAAGCGTTCTGGGCAAGTTAGTTAGCTTAAGAACAAGATATATTCATAAGTGCATTCTCAGTCGTGCTAGTTGGAACGCATGTGTAAAGGTCAGTGCCCATGCGGTAGATGAACTGCGTTTTTGGTTAGGGAACGCAAGGGTTTTGAATCGAGAGGGTAGAGGCTTGAAGGAACGATTTACTGCAAATTTTAGCTTGTATACTGACGCCAGCGCCGTCGGATACGGTGGTTACCTGACAGCGCACGAACCCCGTTTAATAGAAAGGGAGCGGGAACAAGATTTAGACATTGTATGTAATGTTCAGTCTTTCACAGAAATAGTTTGTGGCATAGATGGCGGATTTCAAGTAGATCCGTTCGTCCAACACGACTTAGATTGTTTTAAAAAGGCATATCCTGAAACAATTGTAGATAGGCCCGGAAGTGGTTCGGGTTACGTTAAACTCCCGGAAGTGAGTGTGAAGGCTCCCGGAAGTGAGCAACAATATGAAACGACCCCAGAATTGGGTGTAGATAATTTTATTTGTAAATCAGTTAATCTAATACTCCCGGAAGAGAGTAGTATGTTTTATCCGAGAGAAAAAGCAGTAGATACGATGTATTCCGGACATGAAGTCCGCGGATCTTGGACCGATCAAGAAATGGGTAAGAGTTCCACATGGCGGGAACTAGAAGCAGTCCGCAGGGTGTTATTAAGCAATATACGTATTTTAAATAATAAACAAATCCTAATTTATACAGATAATAAAAATGTAACACATATTTTAAACACGGGTAGTTATATAGAAGATTTACATAGAATTGCTATCAATATTTATGATGTTTGTATGTCATCGAAGATAAGTTTTGTAACTGAGTGGATTCCCAGAAGGGAAAACATCAAGGCAGATTATCTAAGCAGGTGTTTAGACTGTGATGACTGGTCTGTGAGCGACACAATATTTCAATATTTAAATGCAATTTGGGGTCCGTACACGGTTGACAGATTTGCTTGTCATTATAACTCAAAATGCAAACGTTTCAATTCAAGATGGTGGGTACCAGGTACCGAGGCCGTGAACAGTTTTCATCAGACATGGTCTGATGAGTCTAATTGGTTAGTGCCTCCTCCATGTTGCATCATGGAATGTATCAATAAGTTGAAAGCAGAAAAGTGTACAGGTACTTTGATAGTACCAAAATGGGAGTCGGCTTCATTTTGGCCGTTATTAGTAGACAGTTTGGGTAATTTCGTGACATTTATAAAAGATGTTTATGTTTTACCCATAACAGGTGCAGTGAACAAAGGAAGAGGCGATAATGGAATATTTTCTAAAGAACCATTTTCTTTTAGAATGCTGGCGTTACGATGCGATTGTCGCAGCTATAAAGCAGTATAGTATGTATTGTACATGTACTAAGAATTGTCATTAGATGCTAATCTGTATTATGTATGTTATAGGTATTGGTATAAAGCAATCCTTGAAACGTAAATTCGAGCAGGCAGGAGTGGACATAGACAATGGAGATTATGTTATACAACGTATGGCTACACACATTTTGGGTTCGAAGGCAGACAGTACTGTTGCTAAATATCTCCAACAAGTGAAGGCTTTCAAGGACTTCTGTGCTGTTAAAGGATTTCCGTGCAGTCCTGCACATTCCATTCACGTAGCTATGTACTTATCGTTCTTGATTGACAGTGGAAAGTCCGACACAGTCATCACGGCGGCGTTCTATGGGATAAAATGGTTTCATAACATTAATGACTTAATAGATCCTACAGAAAACTCAATTGTGAAAAATATGTTAGAATGTGCTAAACGTTTCAACTCCAAGCAAAAGG
Source organism: Corbicula japonica (assembly GCA_038501625.1). Taxonomy (NCBI): domain Eukaryota; kingdom Metazoa; phylum Mollusca; class Bivalvia; order Venerida; family Cyrenidae; genus Corbicula; species Corbicula japonica. Next base: position 23,504 of record JAZAYU010001015.1, read on the forward strand.
ACGTGATTACTTCAGAGCATTTAATTCAACTGTGTAACATGTTCACCGACACTACAGATGTTATAACTTTGAGGGATTTGACAATGATTTTGCTTAGCTATGCAGGGTTTTTGCGTTTTAACGAGTTAAGTGATTTGCGTTGTTGTGACATCTTTTTTAAAGATGATCATTTGGCTCTGTTTATTAGAAAAAGTAAAACTGATGTTTATAGATCTGGAAAAGAAGTGTTCATTTCAAAAGGCGAATCTTCAGCTTGTCCAGTTAGCATGTTGCAACGCTATTTAAGTTGCGCTAATTTGACGTTAGGTACAGAAATATATTTATTTAGACCTGCATGCAGGTCAAATAGTCAATGTTTTTTGTTAAATAAAAACAAGAAGCTTAGTTATACTAGAGCCAGAGAATGTATTGTTTCAAAACTCAAAATGGTTGCACCCTCTTTACATTTAGGTACACATTCTTTAAGAGCTAGCGGAGCTAGCGCTGCTGCAAACGCCGAGGGCGTATCAGACAGATGCATCAAAAGGCACGGTCGCTGGAAGACTGATTTAGCTAAAGATGGTTATATAGACGATTCACTTGAAAAGAAATTGTTCATTACCAGACAGCTTAACTTGTAGATTAAAAATGTAACTTTGAAATTCGAATTTGAATAATGTGCATAAATAGTAGCTTCTCACATTTGTATTTAGTTCTATCGCAAGTCTTGCCCAATGCAAATCGGAGTTTGTGTTTTGTGCGGTGTAGTGTTAAGACTTAGAAGTTCTGTGCGTTACGCAGTATAGCTCAGAACGTATGTCTTAACACTGTATAGCACAAACTATTTGTGCAAGTTAGTAATGCATGGTGTACAAAGGTCACGTGGTCACGTGGGAAGTGGCGGTATTTTAGCACGGGCGATGCGTTTGTTCATCAGTTCTACGCAGCACTTCGATCGTTACACATCTCTTTTATGTTTTCAAATTCGAATTTTGAATAGTTAAAAAATGTTTGTAAATAATTGGTAGTTATGTATAGATTATTCGTTATCTTATGTTAACATGACATGACTATCCGTAACGTTTTTTCAATAACGTTTAAAAAATGAATGTTTACGCTGTATTATATTTGGTATCATTAACAGATAAAATGATACGGACGGAATTATGGTATTCTGGAACAGTTTTCCAGAGCATTTTAACATTCAAATGATGTTTTATCTCTGGTTTTTAACCTGGCCCAGAATATCATGATTACACTGGATATATAATGTACTAGGCACATGGTTAAGATATACTAGTATGTTGCTTCACGTTGGCAATGTTGTCATACATGTATCCATTTGTATAGTTATGCATATACACTTCAACAATGTATGTAAAGTATTGTTTATTCCTGCTCGAATAAAACGATCGCAAGTCTTGCCCAATGCAAATCGGAGTTTGTGTTTTGTGCGGTGTAGTGTTAAGACATATCATGTTGGTAACCTTTCTTTTTAAATTTACAGATGGTTTTTACGAATAACCGGGAGAAGTTAACATTCCCTTTTATCTTCTTGACTTTTTAAATTATATCTCCATAAAAAACTGGCTGTGAAATACCTTGTTGCAAAGTGATTTTAAACTGCACCTGTATTTATGAATTAAATCTGGGTATCGGCGATAAAACTTGGTTAATTTCTTTTTAATAAAAAAAGTTCAAAGTTTAACTCCGTTTTATTCTCAATAATTTAGCGGAAAATGTCACAAAATAAACTCAGTTACTAATGAAAGATTTATAAAATATACTTTCAGAGTAATGTGGTAGTCGTTGTAGCTGTTCAGCAAGGCTTCTTGACACTGTGAGTCATAGACGTAAATTGATCCTGGATTTCCGAAGTTTCTTCCGTCATTGCTTAACGCTATATTATACTTTTTGAAGAATATAGAATTTTTATTCACAGACCGCCTTGTTCTTTCATCAGGCACACAGCATAAGCCCGTAAATATGTCTTCGTAATCGCCATTGTTAATGGAAGATATAATATTTTCTATCGTTCCGTCAATGAAGATCTAATTAAAACATTAAAATGTTCTTATAGACATGCAATTCTTCAACATAATCTGTAAATGATTTATTGTTAAATATATTTAGTAATGATTAAAACAGTGCTAATAAGAAATACTTTTATTAAAAAGTGCATTACCGATCTACAATTAACAATGCATGCACAAACATTTTTTTTGAGGCCCCTTACGGGTAACCCCGTTTATTCACTTTTTCTTGCATATACAATATTACATCAATACATATTTTCATAATTTCCAATACTAATTAACATTCAAATAATATATAATTTGTTTTTTTGATTTAACTGTGTTAATAGCATATACAAAATGTTAATATTGCAAGCTAAGCGATTTTGTTGTGGAGTCTTGTAAAAATATATGTTTAGATAATTACACGTGATTACAAAAGGAAATAAAAAAATGAAGAAAAAGGGAATAGTTTGGTCATTTCCAGTGTACGAGGAAAAAAAAAGATTAGATGTAGAAGGACCATTTTATTTGGTGCTTTTCAAGTTTGTTTTTCAAGAAAGCTACTTCTTTTTCTAATTCTATTCTATAGTTCAAAAATGAAATAAAATGTTCGAAATTTGGAACACTTTTCTTAATTTTCATTTTAAAAATATAATACTTGCATGCAATTATAATATAGTTTATGCTGTTGTCTTTTATTGTTTGGTTCATAATACCCAAACTAATATTTTCCAGATTAAAAGATACTGGTGTTCCTTTTGTATTTAATAGAGACTGTAATTGTGACCATAAATGTTGACTATAGGGACAGTTCCAAAACAGGTGCTCATTTGTTTCAATATGAGTGTTACAAAAATCACATGAATGCGACATAGTAAGATTACCTTTATAAAGGTACTTATTTGTGGGTATTATTCTACGTAAATATTTGTACTGAAAATTTCTGAATACCGTATCAATACTTGATATAAATATGTTGGAGTAAACTTTTTCCCAATTAATATTTTTATTTTGTAAAATGGTTTCCCATTTATTTTCAGATTTCACTGGTTCAATTTGTTTATTTTTGAGTAGAATATCATAAAACAGTTTATTTGGAGTTTTAGATGTATTTAGTTTTTCCAGTAGGTAATTTTTTCTCAAGCTCGTTAAAGTGGTCTGGTCTAACGTTTTAACATAACAAAGTGGAATACTTTTTATTATCTTGTGGTATTCTAGAAATTCTTTGTTTTCTAAATTGAACAAAAACTTGGCTTCATTAAATGTATAAAACTGCTTTTTACGAAAATCATAAAAGTGTTCTATAAATTTTATACCCTTATTATACATGTTTTTGTTGAAAATTATACCAAAATCATTTTTTATTTCTGAATTATTCCACAATATATGTTTTTCTATATTCTTATTAGTTTTATTACAGCTGACCGAAATTTCGCGCCATGCTGTTATAATGTTAGCCAGAAATATATGTTTTTTGAACATTAGTTTTATGTCTTTTGCATTCAAATTACATTCAAAAATAAGATTTCCTCCATATTTATTTAGAACATTTGAGTAGAAATTTTTCCACTGCCCTTTGTTTTCTTCATTTAATAATCGTTTTACCCAGCATGCCTTTATTGAAGTTAAGAAACATTTTATATCTGTAACTTTTAAACCACCATTTTCATATTTTTTTACAATTTCTTTTCGTTTAATTTTATCTGGTTTTCCATCCCACAAGAATGTAAATAATGCTTGATTTATCTCTGAAATAATCTTTTCTGTCGGATTGTCTAGCACCGTAAAGGGATATATGAAGGTGAAATATGCATATCAGGAATTGCCACATTCAGAAAAAAACAGCCTCCCCACACAGTCAAGACGAAGAGGGGGGAGAGAGCATGGTTAATAAAATAATCAGTTTCAAAAAGGACGCCACTAACAAAAAACAAAAATGAGAACCCGAGGGGTTACCGCCTTGGAACGGTCAGTGGCAAATCAAATTGCCACTGGGGGTTTAAAGTTTTGGTAATGCGAATGTTTTAGTTACGGTCACTTTACCAAGAAGTGTTAGTTTTCTATGTTGCCATTGTTTAAGACAGTTTTTGAATTCTAGAATTTTAGGTTCTAAATTATTAATTAAATTTTGCTCTCTGTTATTATAAAACGTAATTCCTAAGGTCCTTGCATGACTCGAGGTCCATATGAAATTTTTATCTGCTGCAAGTTTTATATTTGATTTATTTAATGTGCCTACTCTTAATATTGTTGATTTAGATGTGTTAAGTTTCAAACCCGAGATGTTTTCAAAATCTGATATTACATTAATTAATCTTTCAAATGATAGTTTTCCCCCATCGTTAACAAAAGTCGCGTCGTCAGCAAATAAAGTCTGTTTTATTTCGTTATTATTTATTTTTATACCTTTAATTATTTTATCTTCATGTATTATATGTGACAAAAATTCGATACATATTATAAATAGCGCGGATGATAAAGGACAACCTTGTCGAACTCCTCTCTCTATTGAAAAAAAATCTGATATAAAACCGTTGTTGATTACTGCACTTTTAGCATTTTTATAAAACAACTTAATCCATTGTATAAAAGATTCCCCAAATTTAAGGTGTTTTAAACATTTATAAATAAAGTTATGTTCAAGGCTATCAAAGGCTCGTTCAAAGTCCGAGAAAAAGAGTAAACATGGTAAATTATTTCTTTCGACATAATCAATGATTTCAAATATTAATCTTACATTTTCACCAATGTATCTTCCTTTAATAAATCCTGTTTGTTCTGGTCTAATGAGATATGGTAATACTTTTTTAATTCTATTTGCGATTGCTTTTGTTGCTATTTTATAATCGACATTTAATAAGCTAGTTGGCCTCCAGTTGGCTAAATTATTTAAATCTTTTCCAGGTTTTGGTAAAAGTGTGATTAAACCTTGATTCTGAAGATTCGATAATTTTCCATTTACAAATGAGTAGTTTATTGAGTTTACATAATATTCTTTTAATTCTAGCCAAAACGTTTTATAACATTCTACAGTAATACCATCGGAACCAGGACTTTTATTATATTTCATGTCGAAGAGTGCTAAACGACATTCGTATTCCGTAAGACTTCCATCGCATTCTTTAGACATATTTTCACTTAATACGTTCATTGAATTTTTAAAATAGTCATATTGTGGTGTTTTAACGCCTTTAGAACTGTAAATGCTTTTATAGAAATTTTCTTGTTCTTTTAGTATTATATCAATGTCTGTTATTTCTTTATCATTAATTATTAATTTATTAATTTTTTTTTCTCTGCATGTCTTTTTTCTAAATTTGCAAAATATTTTGTATTTTTCTCATTTGATTCAATATTTATAGCTTTTGAACGAATTATAAGACCATTTACCTTTTTCTCGTAAAATTTTTCTAATTCTTCTTGTTTTTTAATAAGATTTATTTTGTTAGCATCTGAATTAATGTTATTGTTGATGTTGCTTTCAATATCACTAATCTCTTTTATAATTGTTTTTTCTTCTTGTTCATCTTTTTTCTTTTTAAATGTAGAATATTTTATAGTCTCATTTCTTATTGATCCTTTAATTAATTCCCAAAGTGTATTTGGATTAGCTTCCTTATTTTCCTTTACAGTATTTTCTATACTTGCTTTAATTATATTTTGATATTCTATATTAAGTAATAGACTGTTGTTTAATTTGAAATAACCTGGCCCTTTTTTTATTAATGTCAAATCTATTTTAATGATAACAATGGAATGATCTGATTTAAAACTTGGTTTTATTTGACTGCTGATGACCTTTTTTGCAAAATATTCTGAAACCAGAAAATAGTCTAATCTACTATATATCTTTGGAGTAGTATTTGAGTGCCACGTGAATTCTTTTTTATGTATATTTTGTTCTCTCCAAATGTCGGTTAAATTATTAAATTGTATTATTTCGTTTACTTTTGTTCTGCATTTTAAATTTGTATCTTTTCTACCATTTTGTTTATCTTTTTCTGGGTTAATAACTGTATTAAAATCTCCTCCTATAATAATATTTTTATCATTATGTTTTAATATATACTGTTCAAGTTTTTCAAATATATTAGTATTATCATTCATGCATGCTTTACAAATGGATGGTATATCTGGGATGTATGTATACGATCCACTTATGTCCGAAACTGGTGTTTGCTGAATCGAAAATTATTAATATAGCTTTATATATTATTAAACAGGTGATGATTTTTACGACCTCTAAACAAAACGAAAATTGGTTATTACTATTTACCACTTGTCCAGATATATCACACGTGAAATTCGGCAACAAAACGTTTGTTCTAAGGTAGAAACAAATGCAGCCATCTCCATCCATTAGATTACAAAGGCCACCTCCCTCCATGTCAGTAATGACCACCGGGTTTCGTTCATCTATTCCACAATCCGGCCCATGAAAGTAACGTTCGCACTTGCATTCACCTTTCATAAAATGACAATTGTTTAAATGTGTTTAAAATGCGTGAGAAACTTTTAGAAATAAATGATCGTGTGAATATAATATTATGGTGTTCTTGTCAATCTACCGGCAATTAAGTTACAAAAGTGAAGGTATCTGTACGTGAAAATTGCCAAAAAGTAGATCACGTATTATGGTCGTTTATAATAATTTAATTATTCGATTAGTTTTCTCAAAGGATCCCACTTACCAGTTTCTGAACATTCTCCTCGTTCTGAACAGTTTCCAGGACAAGAGTTTTTTACAAAGTATTTGATCCTTTCAGCATTAGCGTCAGTAAAATCGGGATCAAGTTGTATTGTCATCTGCGCGGCGCTGTTGAGAGCGTCGACATGCACATTGCCTAATTTCAAGTCATTGCCACTCTAAAGTTTAAAATGCATATTTTAAGTAAGATAAGTCAGTGTGTTTGACCTAGGTAATAAAACAATCTGTGACTGTGGTTATGAAATGCAAATATTTAAATATGTTATAATAAAAATTCGCAGTATTTAAACATGAATACCTTTATCTATTTTAACGGAATTAAAGCAAAACCAATGCGATCTGCTTTGTTTAGAACTGCTTAAAGCAAAACAATCTTTGATATTGAATACATTTATGACACACTTTGAAGCAGCAAAACAAGAAATTGAAAAATACTGTAAAAGTTTGACGAACTAAGATTTATTCAAATGCCCAAATCTCATCTTCATAAATGAAAATAAAATAACAATAACGAATGACTAGAAACATTACAAAATTAATAGATTAAATGACAGTCTAAATGAAGTTCAGCTATAACTAAACGTAAATTGGCATTATGAGTAAACCATGCTACTCTTCTTCTCTTATAAAAACATATAACATAAACATAAAGTTTATTTCTTGACTTAAGCATAAAAGCTCATCGTCATAAATACATAGTTTGAATAACATCAGAACATACAACATACGCAATGAATGGCATAAACAATTATTATGCAAATACAGAGTAATTTGTCACATTCTATGTTACTGTGAGAGTGTTGATAGAGGATAAATGTATATTAAAACAAAAGTAAGTTCATTATATGTGTTTGTTAATTAAAGTTTCTTTTGTTAAACGCTTTTTTACAATAGATAGCTAGACTTTTAAAGTTTTTCTAGAAGTTGAATTTAGGAGTTTTAAAAAATTGTGGATATTCGGTCTTTCCGTAAAATATACTCAGCAAAAATAAAAAGTACCCACTTTTCTACCTGTAATTTTGTAAAATTAAAAGAATAAAACAGAAAAATTTTTCTCTGCACAAATGTGCATTTCTGTAATTTTTACAAAGAAATAAAATGTTCTTGAAAATTTGCAGTCACAACTTAGTTATCTTTCCCTTTGCTGTTTTTAGGGTTTTAGGAAAATGTAAGTGATTCTAAACAATATTAACATTTATTAGAATTAAATCAATTTCTCCAGTTCTTAATGTCTTATAAAAGCACAAAACATTCATTGATAAAACAACTCGTCCTCGATAAACAACGCTAGAAATCCCAAGCATTTCCAATTACCTCCCTTTATAATGAATATATAGAGTTTTTTAATCCATTATTAATTGTCATCTGATGGGCATTTGCTCAGGTCTAGGCGTGGAAGATGAAGTTCACGGACAATTAAACTTAAAAACAACTGAGATTAATTAATTAAACACCTTTTAAAGTGTTCCTAATTAAATGAAAATATGTTAATGAGAATATAAGCATAACAAGTAGGTACTTTTTATTTTTGATGAGTATATTTATGAATATATATGGTTCTTAGACTACTATATTTGGGACATATAAGGATGAAATGGAATTCATCTTCAATATCATTTTTGTCACAATAAATACCTTTTCTTTGACTACGTTCAATGTTAGTATGACGTCCAGCTTCGATCATAAGGTTGTGTGAAGATAATCGTATTTTTGCAATAAAATTTCGTAACTGTATGTTATCCATTATAACTAAATATTGTGACATTACAAAATCAGTTTTTAACTCTTTTTACAAAGATAAAGAAGAACAGAGCGCAACTCCGGTTACGCCATTTAGTGATATAAACATCTCTCAATCTTCTTTCAAAAATTGGTATGAATACGTTAAGGTTAACAGATTCTGGATATAACCACACGTCTGCAAACCCTGAAATGTGCAATAAATCTTACTTTTGAAGACCAATTTCTAACGTTTGTATTACATATGTTACTGGTATATTTCCGTTGAAGACGTAATATGGTACTAAGTATGCAGTTATTATGTTCTTGAAGACATTGTCACTGAACATATGTAGCACTATTCCATTACATAACAATCCAAATAATTTAATTATTTCCAAATTTTCTATTATTGTCCTCTCAATTTTCAAAACTCGACCGCCATTCACACGCATGCGCAATAGTGTAAAAGTTTGACGAACTAAGATTTATTCAAATGCCCAAATCTCATCTTCATAAATGAAAATAAAATAACAATAACGAATGACTAGAAACATTACAAAATTAATAGACTCAATGGCAGTCGTAATGAAGTTCAGCTATAAACGTATATTGGCATTATGAGTGAACCATGCTACTCTTCTTCTCTTATAGCATCATAATGATGACAACAACAGAAAATAAGATATCTAATAAATGTATAATTCTCTAAATTAAGGAATTACCAGAACGTCAAAAACACATTGCTGAGTCACATTCCACGTATCCTCTCCAGGTATTACATCAGATAATTTGGTGACAACTAACGATTTATTGATTGCTAATATGCAGCCCTCCAAAGCTTCAGATTCAGTAATCTTTGGTTTAGTATCTTCCCGCTAAAACACATACATATTCGTTTTAAGTTTAGTACGCTTATTGTGTTTGCATTACATGCCTCTTTAAAACTTATCTTTACTATTAAGAGAGTTGTCTTTGAATGCTAGAAGGCACCATAGAACCTTGTTTAACCCCCGCCCCTACCCCACCTCAGTTGCAGATTGTTTTGTTACTGACTTCCCCCCCCCCCCCACCCCCCAGGTTCACTGGTCGTTAATTGTTTCTGGTTTCCTATTTGAAGTTGTTGATTTTATAAACCCATGCTCTATTTTCCTCTTTACCTTTTTGCTGTTTATCTTTACGGACAGAGGAATATTAAAATTGTCCCCAGGTTCTATTTTTGTTTATTGTTTGTGGTGTCTAGATGTTTACTATCTAGATGTTCTAGATGTGACTATCATAGATTTATGATCTCTCTTATTATTATTATTATAACTATTATTATTATTATTATTATTATTATTATTATTATTATTTTAACACTTTTAAATTCAGTTTTACCTACCTTTTCTCGAAATAGTCTTTCAGATTCCAGATTTGCCAGTGCCATTAGTCGTTCTATTTCTCTTGCCTTCTTATACGCTACACTCCTCTTTCGGTCCCAAACTTGATTACATTTTTTGCTGGTGATACTTTCTGGTTGTAAATGACAATCCAGATACTGTGATGGCGAGCAGAATGATTTGTTAGGTTTCTCCTCCACACTGTGTTCGCAAATGCAATATAATTGGTTGGTTTCGTGCCATTTCTTGAATTCTTTTGTATAATGTTTAAATAGATTTTCCTCATTTGTTAACCTTTAAAAGAAGACAATCTTTACATGTGAAGATAATGAGTGAAATACTTTATAAATATATATAAATTGACATGGTACATATGTAATAATTTTAATGATGAAAACGTGGAAAACGAATTTTGAAAAACACCGACTATTCTTGCATACCAGATCAGGTCATCCGATGTTTTCACCCGTGCACTAAATTGTGATTCTACACCCCCTATGTAGAATGAGTCACGCGCCTTATATGACGTCGCGACGTCTTACGCATTCGTGAATGAACAATTGAATGTCTCGTTTATCACTCCGCTACTATAAAAAAAGTAGTGCTAAGAAAAATTTACAGGAAAATACCCCAAAATGCGCAAAATAAATACGGTATGCATAATGCAAGAAAAAGTATCATTCACTTATGTTGGGTTAAGATCGCGTGGACGTATGAGCTAAGATTTCTGGGTGTGTGTGGTTTTTCCTCATATATCTATATTTGAATTTTTAGAAATTGTAGAACGTTAATTATTAAATATAGCTTATGTCAATGCATATAACAATATTTTACTTCTCAATCTGCGTTTGTTTCTTGTTCTTTTTTGTTTGAAAGTTAATGTCGTTTACTTATTAAGTTAAGTATCGAAAATGTTTGTGTATATTGTACATTGCATTTTATCTAAAAAGACACAAGGAAAACAAACCTCCAGCTTCGGGTTAATTGTAGAGGGTAGCTTACAAGTGCATATTTGGTTCCGTCTCTTCCAATAAGGTCGTTCGAAATATTACCATCCATATATCCACACAAACCTTCGGTTCTTCCCATATCTTTCGGAGCCATCATTATATCTATATTCATGAAACCGTCGTAGGCCCCGTACTCGTGCATGTATATGTCTATCCATGTCCCTATCGGTGTAAATACCTGCCAGTAATGTATTCACATCAAGATAAATGATTTTGAAAGGAAACGAATGTGCTTAAATATAAAATACTGCCGGTTCGGCTTAAATGTCTCTGGACTTGGGCTGTGTGACTATTTAAACTTTACATTCTTTCTTGTCCCTTATTTAAGCAATATACATTAGTTTACATATAAACCAATATCAAACATTAGTGAAATATGCTTATCAGAAATCAACACTCAAAAAACGCAAAATGTAGAGAGGAAAAGAGAGCATGTTTTATAAGTATATCAATTTCAAATAAGACACCACAAAGCATTAACGAAAAAGAGAACCATCGGCGTTACCGCATCGGAACTTTCAGTGGCAAAACAATTTGCCACACGGAGCTTAAAACCAAGTTCTAGGGTGTACCAACCTCTCATTTGCCCCAACAGTTTCTCATATAAATAAACATAAAAAAGACAAGCCATCAATCGCCTTAACAATGTTGCATGCAAAAGCACACAAACATATAAAACATAAGAAACTTATAGCATTGCAAAGCAAAAGGGCGGGTACTAAATGATCATACCGAGATCTGAGCACCTGAACAAAAATCTCAGCAAAAACACGACGACAGGGATAAATGAAACAAATCGTGCTTCTAGGTTGTTTTACAAGATTTCCATGAAAACATTCGTAAACTCTTAAACCTCTGTCACCAACGTGCAACCAAAGAGATAAGCATAATGATGAACTGTAGATGGGTAAATCACCAGGCATGTAGAGTGTTGTAGAATATCATGTTTGTAACCTTTCTTTTTGAATTTAAAGATGGTTTTACGAATAACGTGGAGAAATTAACATTGCCTTTAATTTTCTTAACTTTATATCTTAAATATCAATCGAAAACTTGCTGTCAAATGCCTTGTTGCAATACTGATTTTAAACTGCACCTTTTTTAACGTAATCTAGGTATCGGCGATAAAATCTGCAAAAGATTTTCCTTAATTTTTGATACCAATAACCATGTTTTAAAAGTTTTTCTGTTATGCATAGATAACGTTCATTGAAATATTTAACATCATTACAAGCTCTATAAAAGCGAACAAGCTGAGAAATATAAACCCCGTAATTGCATGAAGAAAATCGATGTCTTAAACCGGAAAAATTACTACATAATCATCTCTTTTATCATATATTACTATATTTTAGTAGTGACTTAACCATTTTCAATGGACAGATTTAGATCAAGAAAACTTTTGCTTTTCTAAAGGGTTCGCTAAATTATTAAACTATAGTTCTTTAGTGAAGGAAAATGGTTATTATCTATTTTAAATAAATCATCAAGGTAACTCGAGGCATTGTTATAAGCTGCAATAATATCATGTTGATGTTCAGGTAGAAAGAGATATTAACATAAAGTCTCTTTCATAACAGTATAAAAACAGATCAGCAACAAGGGGTGCACAATAAATACCCATTGAGATGTCTATTACTTGTTTATAAATGGAGGTACAACATCTAACAAAAATTGTTAAATTACCTGATAATTCATGCTGTGTTTTTCTACAATTTTCAGAATTCCACCATCTGCGCATGACAGGAACTCGGCAAACCGTACTTTGTTGCAAAGGTTAATCGCAAACACATCAGCACCAGCGCGAATCATGACTGCACACGTGCACAATGCTGCGTTGCTGTTGCATCGGTCATACCTTTCAAGAACCTAAGATAGAAGAAAATAAATTAAAAGCCTAAACATTTGATATAACACTACAGTAGGCGTTCAATGTTTCATCGTACTCAATTCATTGCAGTTACCAGTTCCTCCTATGGTAGTGATAATGATAATGTAAAAATTAATGTCTATCATTGTGGGTTGCAGTATATAAGCATACTTGAAATATTCTTTATTGGGAATATGGATGGTGTGTACTGTTTGTCTCTTACATGTTTGGGTGGGCCCTGCCGAATATTTGTATGGGTTTATGGTTGGTTGTCTATACATTTTGTATTTTATATGTGTATTATAAATTTAAATAATGAGGTAAACATGAGAATTTAGCCTACAAAAATTCAATTTATAAAATTAACATTTAGCATGTCTCGAAGCAATCAAATTGTTAATCCAGCAAAACAACATATTTACCTCGATATCATATTTAGTGTTTCGATACAATAAGTATTCACCAATTTCTTGATTTTCATAATAACTGAAATATAAAAATAAAAAATAAAACAAATAAAATATAGATACCTTGCTGTCAGAAAAAACAGGGCTTTAATATTAAGCGCTTGGTATAGTAGCACCTTTTAATTCGGTAAAATATGTATAGCAGGACTGGCCACAACCTGAAAATGCATCCTCGACTAAAAGCAAAGAAAGTGTTAAGGAAAAGACAACATAAAATGGGTTTGTACTATGATAAATTTCATAAAAAGACGATACACAAATGAACGATTTTCAGGGGTTACCGGCTTGTAATGGTCATTGGCAAGACATTTTGCCAATGGGGTTAAAATCCAAATTCAATGGTGCACCAAGTTCACACTTCCAGGTTCCCCTAAGAACAAACAAGAACATGTTTATATTGTTGGGAATTAAATTCAGTTCAACAATCAATTTGACAATAGTACACGTAATATCACACAGACATATCAAACATAAGCTAATGGCATTTTCAAGTGAAAAGGTAATTACCAAATTATCTAATCGAGATCAGAGCACCTGTAGTTAAACAAGTCAAAACACGATGGAAGAAAAAAGTAACCGACCGACATTCTTTGTCCTATTTCAAGGTTTACATATAAACCTTCATAAAGTATTAAACCGCTTCAACCGTTGTGAAAAGAAAGAGGTATCCAAAGCGATCAAAGAAGATGAAGAAAGTATTTTTTTTAATTTTCAAATAAATTTATCAGTTCTATTCAAATATTAAACACTATTTGTATCTTATGGTATAACCAAATTACAAAAGACTCGTTTAAATCAAATGTTGAAAAAAACTTTACAGTGTGTGTGGTTTCGACCGCTCTTAAATGAGTATCTCTTATTGTTTCAATTGTAAGTTTGTGTGTATATTTCGCAACAGTTTTGCGAAGCTCGTGCAACTGTGTATAATTAATTGTTTTACATGATAATTTTCCCCATTTTATGAATTTATTAAATATAGTATTTAGAGACGTTAATTTTTCTTACACGATATATGAGATACGATATATCGTTAGCGAACTTGAGAGATAAAAAAAAATAAATAAATCAGTGTTTATAGATTGCAGGCCTCGCCAATATGGCAGAAATTGACAATTTTGAGGTGACGAAAGGTCTCAATTGTGCCTTTAGGATATTTTTGTCTGCCAAACTTTTGATAGCTCGGTAACAGAAGTCAGACTTCATGAGATTGTGAAATTGATTTTGACTGACAACGGCAAGCATGCAGTATGTCATTTTTCTTGAGTTATTCTGTGTTGGTTGTTTATAAAACGTGTATGTCGTATGTAGATAACCTATGTATTTTAATGAAACTTATGCGGTGGAAACAGAGTGTTTTTCAAATATTAATGTATTGAGAGATTGTGTAGTTGTTTTAATTATACTATATACTTCTTTGTAAACAAATCCGGTTTTAACTGAGTATTCATTGTCCAAAACATTATATAAAAGCTTACAATCCATCCGCTGTTTTCATATGTGGATCTACATGAGAGTAGCATCTCTTGTACTGATATGTTCTGTCATGGTTGACATTTATCTAAAAGAAAAGTAATACATGTGAAAAAAGAGTTACAGAAAGCAAAATGTATAGTTTAGTGCTTAACTTTATGTTGTATAACTAAATAGATAACCATTGATAAATTCACTAAATCTTACTGTAACCTGGTTATGTTAAACGTGTCATATTTCAAATTAAGCAGTTTTTAATCGACTAAATAAACGTTGTATGTTTAAGACATCACAAGTAAATGTAAAGCGAAAATGTCCTGCCTTTGTTCCACTGGCGCTTGACCAGCCGCCCCACCCCCTGCCAACCCTTACTAATACGCCCTTTTTTGTAAAAATGGTGTCAAGTCACTAATATTATTCCATTCTATTAAAATATGCGAAAAAAACGGTTGCCGATAACTCAGCCAAAACGAAAGAGATAGAAAACTAAAAATAAAGTGAACCTGAGAGCGCCAATAACATAGTTGTAGAGGGAGAAAAGTTTTTCATTTTTGTATTTTTTGTAGGGTTGTTTTGGTTTCATTCTGAGTTTCAATAGAGAACAGAATAATAATTCTGTCAAATTTGTTTAAGTTCATGTTGTCTCTGTAACTCTGTTATGGTGATAAATACCTGAACACTTTCAAGCGAGTAATTGTTCCACCATCTATGACCAAAATGCTGTTCTGTTCTTAGTCGTAGGACAAAGTGGATTTTATCGTTGTAGTTTTCATCTGTTGTGGTAATATTGTAGAAATATTCCTTCTCAGGATTCCAGTCACTGTTCTTTTTTAAACCCTCATGAATGGAATTGGTAAATTATAATACGCACATTACTGACTTTAAATACCTATATGTTTAACATTAAAGATGATATGAATTAAGATAGGAATTACAAATGTAGACACTGTACTGTTTCAAAATAAACACCACAGTAATAAAGAGATATTATGACACTGTACAACTACAGTACTATATAATAGGATAAAATTGAAAAAAGGTTAAGAGTAGCCACATATTTTATTTTAAGATGGTATAAAGTATGTGTCAAAATCCTGTTAGTCATTGTAGAAAATGTAGGTTTTTCATTTGAATAATCAAAGTTCAGAGCAACCATATATGTGTTTTACCAAGCTTAACGAGAATATGACGAAAACTGTGATAGTGAATGTGTCAAAATATTTTGTATTTGATTTGACCTAGTGACCTAATTATTAAATTTTAAATACTAATGTCAAAAGGACAAATTATTTGAGTAAATAAAGTTTCATTTAAACTGACTAAAACTATTCCTATCAACGTTTTATTTAAAGTGAAGAATGCAACATTGTATTTTAGAAATGGAATATCATACCTCGATATCTTGTCCGCATGCCTGGCTATCTTTAAGTTGGGCAATGTAAGGTTTATCGCATGTGTCTCTTTCTTGATTGACCATGGCAAGTCCCATTTTGCAAGCTGCAGTTTCTTCATGACTATTATATCGACATCCCAGTGGTACAGTAAGTTTGAATCTGATACTACCAATGTCCGCTTTGTCGAGATTTATTACGGGGTTCAAAACCTACAAAATGTTTCAATAAAAATACAAAATAAGTTGAATGAGATCGTATCAATGTCTTTTTTATGGAGATAAAGGGTTTGGAAGCCTACAATGTATTTTAATAAAAAATGCAAAAGTTCAAAGTTAGTAATTTATTTTAAGAAACCCCATGGTATCAATATGATCTTTAAAAAGGGAACTATCGGAACGACAAAACTTGAATTAGTTACCGTTACAATCATGAATATTACAGTGTCTTAAAATCAAATCCATCTCCATTATCCCTAACTCACCGAACGACTTTAGAACTTTAGACTTTTGCATTTAAAGTAAAGCTTGGACATATTTGGGTCGAACTACATTGCCCGATGCCTGTCTACAAAGCGGCGAAAAGGGTCGTACTCACTTTTGAACTCTATTTCAATATATTGACACCATGACGAAGTGGCATTGGGAGAGTTAAACACATAAACAGAATGTTGTGGTCGCAATGATTCCCAGGCGTTTCATGATACAACATAAAGTTTTTATACTTGGGTTGTGTATTGTTTTATATCTTTTATTAGCATTACATAACTTAATTTAACAATTTGTTATTGTATTTTCTTTATTTCTATACAACTTTATTTTAATAAAGTCAATGTAGGAATAACAATAGTTTACCCACCACGATTCCTGCAAAATAGCCTGGACTGGTTCCGATTTTGCTTCCAGACGAATACACTTCACACTTTAGCTAACATGAAAATAAAACAAAATCATATACTGAACTTCGGCTTTACATATGACGAGGCGGGACAGACAAGACAACTAATAAATGTTAAATTCAGACGAGGATAATTAGTTAAATGTTTAAAATAGTTTAGCAACAAAAACATAACATGACATTTTTACAACGCTTACCTGTGCTTCGTTTTTGTTTTTTTTCGAAATCTGTTGTAAACATATCTGTTACCCAGTCTTCTTCTTTGATCACGGTTAGGGGAAAATATTTTTATATATTATCGGTTAGTAAAAATATACAACTGCAAAATGTAACCCAATTAAGCATGATAAGGAAATATGAACATACCGTAAATCCTAGCTGGACATTTTCATCAAGAAAGGTTTTTTCACTCAATGTGAGATCCTCGAGTTTTTGTGATGGTCCAAGAGCATTGTAAAGACTATCATTCAAAAACCTGCGAAAATGCAAATGAAACTTTAAAAACCACCAAACACGACAAATATAAGAATTAGCTTGTTAATGGTCAGTAATGAAAATGTGCTTTACTGGTCAACCATAATTGATCCATCCTAAAAGGTGGCGAAAATATTAAAGTGAATATGGCGGTTTTTCAGAATACAATTCCACGATCAGCAGCACAGTCCTCATATAATAGAATGGCATTGTTCTAAACGAGAAATAATGTTGGTGGGCAGAACTAAGCACAACTAACTGTATCTGATATACACATCCTGCATTTCGCCGAGAACGCAAAGAGCAAATATTAAACAGCTGAAAGCCTATCCATAAGGTTGTTGAATAATATCCAAAACTATTTTGGATGGAACATAGAAACTACCTATATAAAGCTTGGGTGAAATATTAAATAAAAGAAGTTTAAAGAATACTGTTATAAACTGACATACGTATCGATATTTAATGTACTTATTTAAAGTCTAAATGTGCATTATAACTTGTTTGTCCAAAGCTAGAAAGCAGCATATAACTATTGTTAACACCAAGAGGAAAACGTGTTCTGACTAAACTGGATATGTAACACTGCATACACGAATTAACTTAACATGTTATTAAAATAGAAAAGCAACAAGCTTACTAAACGGTTTGCAATATTTTCGTGAAAATACATTCACAGTTAAGGACATTAAATACATTGATCATTTATTGCAATATAAAAAATATATGCATACCAGTTTACTCCATAAAAGTGCCCGGATTTATGAGCGAAGGTGCAAATAAAGACAATATAGGGTATGTAGTCAATTGTATCTGTCCAAATGTTATTCATAAGCTGTCGCTTTACTTCTTGATCAAAACGTAAAACTGGCAGAATCCTTACTGTAACTTGCGTTACAACTGTTGACGAAGGTGGCGTAGTATCATATGTCGAGAAAGGCTGAGTGCTGGTGATTGCTGTTGAAAAAAGTTGGCTCACAGTCGATGACGCTATAGTGTTGCCAACTGACGTCGTATGTGGCACACTTGTGATGTTGGAGGAAAAGGAAGAACTTATATTTGATATAGGTGACGTGGTGTCGTTTGTTGATGTATAAGGATTAATTGAAGAAATCTGAGAGGTCACCGTTGACGAAGTAGTGATGAGAACAGTTGAAGAAAATAGAGTGATGCCATTTTTTAAAGACTTTGTTCGAACAAAGCCTGATGATGAAATGACCGTATTGAAAGTTGCTGATGACTCTAAACGGCTGACAACGGTTGAAAATGATGGAGAATTATCTAATGTTGATAAAGAAAGCATACTTCCAATCGACGAAGAAGGAAGATGGATTCCAACTGTTGACCAAGGAAACGCTTTTAAGAATGAAGATGTCAACTGAGGATTGTTATTTGATGACGTAGGATGATCGCTGAAATCGGTTGATGAATAAATCGGATGTAAAATTGTTGTTAAAAGAGAAATATTGTCAAATATTGATTTTAGTGCAGATTCGTCATCTGGCACACTATCAATTTCTTCTGACGAATCTTCAATATTTATAAGAGCAGAATTTTTATCTAATTCTGACAAACTTACAGTTTCTGACGAATCTTCCATGCTTATTAGTTCAGGTTCGTCATCTGACTCGAAAACACTATTAATTTCTGACGAATCTTCCATGCTTATAAGTTCAGGGTCGTCATCTGATTCGGACACACTATCAATTTCTGACCAATCTTCCTCGCTTATTAGTTTAGGGTTGTCATTTGATTCGGACACACTATCAATTTCTGACGAATCTGTCATGCTTATAAGTTCAGGGTCGTCATCTGATTCGGAAACACTATCGATTTCTGACGAATCTGCCATGCTTATAAGTTTAGGGTCGTCATCTGATTCAGACACACACTCAATTTCCGACGAATCTGCAATGTTTATAAGTTCAGGGTCGTCATCTGATTCAGAGACAGTACCATTTTCCGGCGAAACTTCCATGTTTATAAGTTCATGGTCGTCATCTGATTCAGGCACTCTACCAATTTCCGACGAATCTTCCATGTTTATAAGGTCAGGTTCGTCATCTGATTCGGACACTCTCTCAACTTCTGACAAATCTTCCATGCTCATAAGTTCAGGGTCGTCATCTGATTCAGACACACTATCAATTTGCGATGAATCTTCTATGCTATAATAAGACTGAGCATGCGTGGTGAAAAACCTCTTCTCTGTTAATAAAAATATGAAACAGAGAAAGAAAACGGTTATTTAATGAATAAATTCGCGAGCAACAAAATGTATCGTATATAATGTAAAGGCAGCTTACATAAAATATAACTCCATATTTTTTTTAAATTTTTATCAAAAGCAGCAGCTGTTCTATTTAGAAGAAATTAAAAGGGTTTTTTTTAGCTTCATTCTTTGCATGTAAAAATTAGAGCTAAAATTGTATTTATATTTTATAAGAAATCTTCAAACAAATACTAAGTTAATGAAAAGGATTTTAAATTAACATCCATAATAAGTTTTCTTATTATCAATTGGAACTTATCTTTTCCTTTAAAACGACACTAAGATCAAGTGTTTAAATCGAGTATTCCCATTACAATACTTTAATAAGATCGCGCAACTTACGAATATTCACTGAGACATATATTAATGAGCAATAGTGGGATCCTCTATCTACATTGCATCAATGTACCTTAGAATTATTTTCTAAAGTAGGAGACACTTACTTCTGCCATTTCGTTGCAGTTCCACCGGATCTGAAATGTCGCAAAGTAAAGGACGTGTTAATAAAATCTTATATACTGAGCCGAAATGAAAAATAGCATGGAAAACTCCTATTACATTAATGGTGCCAGTGAATGCATATATCAGAAAAAAACGTGATCACTTATAAGTAGATCTTGGAAGTTGTTGATTTAGTATCTCTCGATTGAAAAAAATGAAAAGACAAATTTGGTTGCAGGAAATTAAACGTTGGTTTTTGTTCTTTCTTTAAATCAAAGGGAGGTTATTTACAGAAAAAAATATTTATGTAACTGTATCTTATTTCTTTGTATTAGTAGACCTAAACTTTTTTGTTTTTCCTTCTGTACTTACCAAAAACTTCTAAATTTGACTGTCAAATAATCAATTTCAGACTTTAATGTTAAAAATATTGATCTCTTTATTATTCAGGAAAATGGAGATTAATTGACGTGAAAAAATAATGACATCTTCCTGCTTTATTTAATGTCCAATTATGTTCAAATACTCCAAAATAAATTCAGGATAAAATAAAGCAGCACCGAACAAACTGTGTGAATTTAAACCGAGAGAGTTTTGATTTTTGCCTAGTATACCGGTATTTTGTAAGTAGCACCGACTTGAGATACTAATAACTGAGAGGTTAATTTAAGATTTCAACCTCTCTGATATCACTTTGCACGTTTATAACTGGGTTTAAAATATGCATGTATTTAAGTAAAAAATTATATTTATAAGGATGAGATCTGGAACAATTGCAAGAAATTAATATGGCATCTGCCGAAAACTGTTTTGAGTCGGTGGTCGGATATTGATTGACAATGACAAATAAGATAAATTTAGTTCGTAATAAAATAGATGAAAAGTGAACTTTTAAAGCCTCCTAACACGACAAATATGAAAATATTGCAACCTGTTCGGTTTAATTGAGCCCGTTCATGGGCAGTAATGGTAATGCATATTACTGCCCACGCCGCCTAGCCCCGTTAAGCGCTACGCAATATTTACACTAATAACCAGTACACTTTTTATCCACCCCAAATGATGGTATGCATATGGCGTAATAAGTTTAAAATATCTACTACAACAAGTTATTTCTCAGCCAGTATTTAATGGGAATTTGGTTTTTAAACTACAAAAAATAATGTTTCAATACTATTCGTGAAAACCATCTATAAATTCAAAAATAACGATTAACAACATGCATGCTTGGTGATTAGTCCATCTACAGTTGATCGTTATGCATACATTACCTCTGTTTGCAGAAAAGTTGCAGGGGTTTAAAAGTTTATGAAGGTTTTAAGGTAAATCTTGTAAAAGAACCTAGAATGTCGATGTTTATTTTTTGCAGTGGCTCTGGTAAGAACATTGAGAACCCACCGTTTGGATTGACAATGCTATTGGCTTCTTGTGTGTTTAATGTGTGTGTGCAACATTGTCGATTTTGTTTTCTGGATGTGGCAATTCCGAGTATGCATTTTTACCTTTTAATTAACATTATAAACAAGTGACACCAGAAAAAAAAACACATAGACACTTGATCAAATGAACTCACCAAAACAGTACGCGGCAAACGATTTCGCTGGTACCAGATTATATTGTATCGCATCCCCACATTTTCTTATTTTTATAACATAGGGTTCAGAGTCACAGTCATCTGCTGAAGTTCGCACACAGACCTCAACAGTAACTGGAGTATTCGTAAGCGTTGCAACACTTGGATGAATCCCTAAAATATGCATCAGAAAATGTTATAAAAATACTTTTATATTATATAAATATTTTTTATAAAAATAAAAAATGTTACGAAATCATTTCTTGTTGAACTATTCAGAGTAATCTATGAAACAGACAATAAGTTTTCATAGTATGATAAAATCATCAAACTACCTGGGTATATATAAAAATGTATAGATAACCTCAAAGCAACA
Organism: Corbicula japonica; assembly: GCA_038501625.1. Lineage (NCBI taxonomy): Eukaryota > Metazoa > Mollusca > Bivalvia > Venerida > Cyrenidae > Corbicula > Corbicula japonica. Next base: position 45,551 of record JAZAYU010001015.1, read on the forward strand.
CAAACGCGGCGGCAAAGAGACAGACACAGAAAATTCGTATCCGCCCCCCGCCCCCCCCCTCCCCCCTCCCCCACCCCCAAAGATAGTTCAAGTATGCTTTTATATTGCCAATCACAATAATTGACATTCTGCGTTGTCTGAAATTAACATATTGCCATCAAGGGACGTAATTGAAATTGATAAGTACACTGATAACTAACTACACTAATTTTATTGTTCTTTTGTACTCTGTCTTCTTTTATTTTAACTCATTAAATGTTTCTTTAAGGTTGGTTTACTTGATTCCGTTCATTTAATTAGAAAATAGAAAAGGAGCGGTCGTCACTTCTGTGCTGAATCGGTCTGGAAAATGGAAATGGAAAATAGAAAAAAATACACGTAGGAGCATAAGTAAAAAAGTTCAATTCTATTCGTGTATATTAAGTGCAATTACATCAACAGGCATTATTTATTAACACATTTAATTTTCTAAAAAAATAATTTATATAAGATTTGTATTTGAAAGGTGAACACCGCGTAAAAAAGGAAAGAAATAGCAAAACTGGTTTGTCAATAAGAATGAACTTACAGTACCGTTCATGTACATTGGTTCTAGGCCTCCACATGCAAAGATGCCCGGTAGATTTGTTGTATCCGGCATGAGGTACTGACGGCCCTCCTTTGTGACACTGTACCAACCTTCTGTCAAGTTATTGTCGTTAACCAAGGACTCATTGGTGTTGTTTGTGGTGTAGGATGTAGCTCGTCGCTCAAGCTCGGGTAAGATGACAGCATCTTCACATGCTGTTTTACATAAAAAGTAAAAAATGCATATCAGGAATGGCAACATCCAGAAGCCACAGCCTCCCCACACTGCTAAAAAGTAGAGTAGAGAAGATAGCATGGTTATGCAATAATCAGTTCAAAAACAGACGCCACAATTTACGAAAGTGAGAACCCGATGGGTTACCGCCTTGGAACGGTCACTGGCAAAATAATTTGCAACTGGGGGTCTAAACAAGATTCAAAGGTGCACCCACCTCAAACTTGCTCCAACATGTTCTCATATGTACAAAGAAGGTACATTTTGTCCAACCCACACCGGCATAGGATTTGTTTTTAAATAAATGGGATAACTGAGTAATTGCAAACACCGTTTAATCATATGAAATGTCAAAATGTTTAGTAAAAACAAACATGACACTTTAGTTTATTTCACAATTTTAACTTATGTCTTAGATAACTGTGCATTTTGACAGTTTTTTGAGTAGCTGAAAATATAGTGCACAAAGGTATTAAAGCGTAACAGGCATTGGATATTTTTAGAATCAAATGTTGATCTATTCTTTAATATTGTGATTCATTTTAATACTAATAAAGTAGGAATTCGGATTCGAACAAAATGACTTAAAATGCACGTACCATATATTTACAGTTGAGTAATTAAGCAAAACGTACGTTGCCACTTATTCACTGAAAGATTATGAAAGGAATTTATACCACATTAATCCACATTTATATGCAAATTTCCTTGCACAGTGATTTGATATTGTAATCAAAAACATATTCCTGTTTAAAAAAAAACCTAATACAATATACAACACTAACCAAACACCTGAATAACTGCGTTGCAGAAACATATCCAAATAGAGTACATCGCTTGCTTTACTGTTAAACACATAAAACCGGAAACTGTTTTGACAGTTGTTATGTAACTGTCTTTTTTACAAATTACATATACATGTTGCCAGGCTTACAGCGTTATTGTTTAACCTTTAACTCAGAAATATATGTATTATAGTTTTAAAAATAAAGATCGTTTTAACATCATCGTAAACCACCTAAATCTTAAGGGCCTGCCACACTCCTCCCAATTCTATTCATCGATAAAAAGAAAATTATCAAAATCTCAATAACGGCAAAATGCTGTTAAATGAAACTTTGCACAAGTGTATGTTATTAATGTATCTTTATTTTACAGATGGTAAGACATATTAGAAAAGTAAAGAAAAATAGCAGGACCTAAAAATTCCCTCAACTTCTATTTACATAAATTCACAAAAACTAAAGAACACAAAACATCATTTTAAATGCCCACATGAGTAATATGATACTGACAACAATTTATTGTGTCCTCATGATTTACTTATGTAAACTTTACGAGATATTAGTAAAAGTGTGTTTGACCTTCAATTTCCTGGTCGTGTAAACGGATGACAATCACTGATTTCTCTTTTAATAGTTAAACGTTTTTTACAAAGTACACAACATTTTCTTGTCAGTATCATTGCGCTCACGAGGGAATTTAAAGTTATGTTCTGCATCGCCTAGTTTTTGTGAATTTATGTAAATAGAATTCAAGGAATGTTTAGGTCTAGCTTTGTTTCTTTACTTTTTTAAGTTGTCTTTCTGTATGCAAAATAAAGATACATTAGTAACCTTCATTTGTGCAAAGTATCATTGAATGGCATTTTGTCATTACTGAGATTTGATGATTTTTATTTTATCGATGAATAGGATTGGGAGGAGTGTGGCGATGCCTTAAGTTAATGCATCTTATGACCAAATGTATGGCAACCAGAAAACTACTCTGAATTGCTTGTTCTGTTTTAATGCGAAGCTTAGATACCTTATTAAACAACAGCATTTTTTCTTGAAATAAATCGGTTTTAAAGTATCGAATTATGTAATAATCTCCCTTTGAATTAAAGATAATTATATTTTTCAGCATGCGGTATTATTATACGGTCTTGTATTGTTCAATCAATCAACAAAAAAGTGACATTGAATAATTGATTCTTAGACAACAGTTATTTTCCCTTGACATGAAGAATAAATTAGCTTACATTGGAAACAAATACAATGGGTGAACAATATAATTTTGGTGGGCGAGTGTATTCCTAATTTATGCAACCAACCACAAGAACACTGTCATAGCTTAAAAACGTTCATGTATTAGGCGTTTTTACTTGCTTTATTATGCGCATTTGATGCACAGTGAGTGAAAGTAAATTGAAAGTTAGTAATTTTACATTGACTTTAATTAGCGTATCATTTTACAGTATAATCTTACCAATTTAAAACGCGTGAATTGTAAATCAAAAGTTTAATTAAGAATAATCTCCCTTTGCAAGCAGACAAGAACACAATGTAGTTTTTAGTTTATTCCTGGAAGAAATCACTACTTATTATCAAAACGTTCTGACAATCATGTTTTACTGTCTACCGGGGTACATGTAAGAGAAATATCGCATTGGGCAAACATTTACAACAGGTAGACCCAGAAAATGGGCTTTGGTGATCGGATTAAGTGCGCTGTTTTAGGCTTTCAGCAAAGAGGAGCTTAATCAGGTTGAAACCTAAATCATAAAAAAGTAAACATGCATTTCAGGAAAAGCCACACTCAGAAAGCACAGCCTTCCTACACATCCAAAAAGGATAGAGGAAGAGAGACTTGGATCACAAATGATTTCATATGAAAATCGATTTCATATAAAACACCACTAACAAACACCGTAAAAGAAAAGCTGACAGGAATGCTACCGAAAATGACAAGAGGCGCCGACGCGTTTTGCAGCAAGCAAGAATTTTCCGCATTTGTCTAAATTTCAGGTCGCTTTATACCCGGAGGTTAGTGGGTAGTTTAGCTACTATTTAAAATTTATAGTTAGTCCCGGTTTGGCAAAGCAAATTGAAATATTATTCGACCTACTTAGGATTTTACTGTAGACCGTGTGAGTTCATAGAATTGCGATCAGGGCAATGTGCTTCATCGTTTTATTGCAAATAGAATTTTAGGGATTTTTAGGTCTAAATATTTTTCCTACTGTTCTTACTTTTTATGTCGCCTGCGATAGCAGGAAGACACATTGGGATCCTTTTGTCCGGCGACGTCGGCGGCGTAAGTGTCGTCATCGGCGTCGTCCGGTAGTCCCCCAGTTTTAACATTAAGCTTAATGTTGCCTATAACTTTGAAAGTACTTGTCCTATTCACTTAATACTTAGAATATATCATCTTCATGAACAACAACATCTGTTACAACAAGAATGATAACTCCTGTTTGATTTTTTTATGAGTTATTTTCCTTTCACATGAAACTTTAACATGAAACTTAATGTTGCCTATATCTTTTGAAGTACCTGTCCCATTCACTTAAAACTTACAATATTATCTTTATGAACAACAACATCGGTGACAACAAGAATGATAACTCCGGTTTGACTATTTTTAGTTATGCCCCTTTCACATGCAACTTTAACATGTTGCCTATAATTTTAAAGTACTTGTCTCTATTCACTTAAAACTTGCAATATATCATCTTCACGAACAACAACATTGGTTACAACAAGAATGATAACTCCTCTTTGATTAGTTTTTGAGTTATATCCCTTTCAAATGCAACTTTAACATAAATCTTAATGTTGCCTATAACTTTGAAAGTAATAGTCCTATTCATTTAATACTCTGACAGTATCATCAACATGAACAAGGCCATCGGTGACAACAAGAATTATTACTCCTGTTTCATTTTTATGCCCCCACAAAGTGGGAGGCATATAGAGTTGCACTCGTCCGTCCGTCCGTCCGTCTGTACGTCCCCAAATCTTTTGGCATTAACTCCTTCTGAACTATAAGGCGGATTTCTTTCAAACTTACACAAAGAACAAAGAGGATGTGTAGATGATCATAAAGAAATGATTTTTTCCTGCGACCTTTTACCAGTGTTATGGTATTTGGTTAATTTCAGTTATTAAATCTTGTGGCATCCACTCCTAAACTATAAGGCGGATTTCTTTTAAACATGCACAGATGATCAAGCTGGATGTGTAGATGATCATAAAGAAAGGATTTTTTCCTGAGACCATTTTTACCAGTGTTATGGCCCTTTGTTAATTTCAGTAATTAAATCTTGCGGTATCAACTCCTCATTAACTATCTAAGGGATTTCTTTCAAATTTGCACAGATGATCAAGCAGGATGTGTTGATGATCGAAAAAAAGGATTTTTCTTACGGCCATTTTTACCAGAGTTATGCCCCTTTGTTTATTTCAGTAATAAAATCTTGTGGCATCAACTCCTCATTTACTATTGGATGGATTTCTTTTAAACTTGCACACATGATCAAGGTGGATGTGTAGATGATCATAAGGAAAAAAATTTCCTGCGGCAATATTTACCAGAGTTGTGGCCCTTTGTAATTTTCACTTACAAAATTTGTGGCATCAACTCCGCAGTTTTTATTTGGCTGATTTCTTCCTTTTAACTTGCACAGATGATTAGACATGATGTGTAGATTGTTGAAAAGGACATTGTCTTGAACCATTTTCACCACAGTAATGGCCCTTTGTTTATGTTAGTCATTAAATTGTGTGGCACTTACTCCTCATTTACTAATCATGATCACCACATGTTGTTATAGTCGGACTATATCATATTCATGAACAATGTCATCGCTAACAACAAGAATGAAAACTCCTGTTTCATTATTATATGACTATTATATGAGTTATGCCCCTTTCCAATGCAAATTTAACTTTAACTTTAAGTACTTGACCCATTCACTTGATACTTGGAATTTATAATCTGCATGAACAATACCATCGGTGACGAAAAGAATGACAACTCCTGTTAGACAATTGTATGAGTTATGCTCCTTTCAATGCAACTTAAACCTGAAACTAAATGTTGCCTGTAACATTGATAGTTCTTCTCCTATATTAATAGTTGGAATATATCATCTGCAAGAACATAGCTATTGGTGGCAATAAGAATGATACCTCAGGTTTCACCATGTTTTTAGTTATGCCCCTTTCAAATGCATTTTAGGTGACACGTGTTCCGTGCTATAGTATTGTATTCAACTTCAATTTATTTTCTATTATCATTAATGATTAAACATAGGCCAACATTTTAACTTTTTGCAAGCAGGCGATACATGTGTTCGGCGGAACACCAAATGCTAGTTTTAACATATGTAAAATTATCATACACTTCTAATATTGATTTGTGCAAAGTTTGAGGGGACTGCATTGTGCAGTTTGAGATATTTTGATACAGTAGGGATGTTTATTGATTATTCTTTGATAATATAACTCAAGACAATATTTTGATAAAACGGTTAAGATCCTACTCAATGGTTTTCCAATCACGTCATGAATTTAGCGTGATAAGGATCCCAAACTTATGTTGACATAACTTTAAGTGGTATGTGTTTATATGCAATAATCATTCAAGATAATGTCTTATCCTGTTCAAGACATGTTTTCTCCTTAAAAGATAACTAGTTGTGACTGGTACCCATATTCGATTTTAAACAAATCTATTGTTAAGGTGTCGGTGCGTGATAAATGGCGGGAAAGGATCGAAGTAAAATGAGTCAGATGTTTTTGATGATCCTTCTTTTAAACATCAACCAAGGTTTATTTTATTTTCGTTTTTATTTTCGCGAACCATTTAATAAGATATGGAAAATATAAGTCTTTCAAATGCAAAACTTCGATGAATGATATAGATAATTTAAACTTATAAAAACAT
>JAZAYU010001015.1:52564-104656 GCA_038501625.1 Corbicula japonica
GTAAACAGTACCATCAATATTAGTAAACTTTATATTTTCAAGCCATCCAAAGCAACTACGTGAATGAATATGGCAGTGAACATGGAACCTTCAATGCGGTATTTTAAGATTAATAAGATTCCATATTCAGCGGTTTTATTTGGTCCCAAGATAAAAGAATGGATCTTCATATTTGTGTTATAAATGTTATGTAAATATGTGTATTATTTTTAAAAGACACAAAAACAAACCTCCAGCTTCGTGTAAATTGGACAGGGAAGCTTAGGAGTGGATATTGGGTTCCATCTCTATCAATAAGGTCGTTCGAAATATTACCATCCGTATAACCACATAGACCTTCGGTTCTTCCTAGATCTTTCGGAGCCATCATTATATCTATATTCATGAAACCGTCGTAGGGTCCGTACTCGTGAATGTAGATATCAATCCATGTCCCTATTGGTGTAAATACCTGTAAATAATGTACTCACATTGATATATATGATAAAGAAATTGTGAAAAGGCAGAATGTGTTGAAAAATGAAATCCTCCTGGTTAGGCATAAATAACCCTTGGTAAAGGCTTTGTTATCAATTAATATGGCCACTATTTCTTGCCCGTACTAAGTAGCAGGTATTATTTAAACAATTTACCTTAGTTTATCTTTTTCCAATATCAAACGTATATGAAAAAGTAATACATGCATATATCAGGAATCGCCACACTCAAAATTACAGCCTCCCTACGCAGCGAAAAAGAGAGGAAGAGAGAGAGAGAGAGAGAGAGAGAGAGAGAGAGAGAGAGAGAGAGAGAGCACGTTTTATATAAGTATGTCAATTCAAATAGGACGACATAAACAATTAACGAAGAAGAGAACCTTTGGGGATACCCCCTTGGAACGGTAATGAGATGTAATGCAAAGAAAAAAAACCTTACTTACTTATTCAATGTACCTACTAATTGACAATCTTAAAAAATCTACGAATTCCAGAAACAGCGACACGAAACTATCATTTACATATAACAAAAATATATTTTGCAGCATGTAAACTAATTAGGGAGTTTATTATAAATATATTTCATTGTAAACACTTTGGATAAGTAGAAATAAAATTGATGCAACTATGAACAAAATGACTTTTTTCATCAATTTAAACCATATAATATATAGATTTAGTTTAGCTCATTGTGATACGAGAACCTGTTGGGGTAAGTGTGAGGTTGGTTCACCCTAGAACCTGGTTTAAAACCCCAGTGGCAATTTGTTTTGCAACTGACCGTTCCAAGGGGGTATCCCCAAAGGTTCTCTTCTTCGTTGATTGTTTTTGTGGCGTCCTATTTGAATTGACATACTTATATAAAACACTCTCTCTCTCTCTCTCTCTCTCTCTCTCTCTCTCTCTCTCTCTTCCTCTCTTCTTTTTCGCTGCGTGGAGAGGCTGTGTTTTTAGTGTGGCGATTCCTGATATGCATATATTACTTTTTTCATATTAGAATGTCCAGTTGTCTTGTACTTTTTTATTTTTTCCAAAACGTTTAATATTTAAATTGTTTAAAATTACTTGATAATGCATGTTGTGCCTTTCTACAATTTTTAGAATTCCACCATCTGCACATGACAGGAACTCGGCAAATCGTACTTTGTTGCAAAGGTTAATCGCAAATACATCAGCACCAGCGCGGATTATGACTGCACATGTGCACAATGCTGCATAGTTATTGCACCGGTCATACTTTTCAAGAACCTAAGATACCAAAATGAGTTTTAAATCCTTACAAACGTTCTTTTTGGACAACAAGATGATAAATAATTCACAAATAATTTAGAATAAGCAATTACACTTTCTTTTTCATTTGCCTAAACATGAGCATGGAACAAATAAAAAAGCTTTGAGCGGATATGCATTTGCTTTACCCTTTGTGTGCTTTGTTAGGTAGTTAAGTTTAATTACAAAACTCGAGTTTTCGTACTTTTTTGTCCTTAGTTTATTTTTAAACATAAAAAAGCATTAGAAAAAAGCTTTCAGTGTAATATTACATTTAGAAAGTCAAGCTGTGAACTTGTTAACATAACAAAACAACGTACAAGTATTTACCTCGGTATCATATTTGGTGTTTCGATACAATAAGTATTCCCCAATCTCTTGATTTTCATAATAACTGAAATATAAAAAAAAGAAATTAATTTTTATTTCAGACATAAGGGCAGACTATAAACTAGACTATTAATTTGCCGCCTATGTTGTCTTAACACATCACATCCGACAATGCTGCATGTAATGGCATAGAAATATCTAAATCATCAGAAGTAAACTACTAAATTTTGTCAAGCACGAACGTATTTACTTAATGAACTCACCGTGACAACGCACCTGGAGGTATGTTTATAAGAACACGATGACAGGAATAAACGAAACTGGTCGAGCTTCTACGGTTTATTTCAAGAGTTCCCTACTAATCTTCATAAACGTAAATCACCAAGCATTCAGCTGGTAGCCGTTTATTAGAATTAGCAGTTTTTATTTTCAAATGCATATATTTAAGAAAATAATATAGAATTATAATTTCTGTAATGTTTAAATCTTATCTGTTTTAACATAATTTTTTATCACATAGCATAACCAAATAGGAAAACAACTCAACATCGTTGAATGATGATACAACCATTAAACAGGAAAGCCTCAACTGAAAGTCTTGAGCTATTTTGTCCGTATTTCTTGTCTTTTCAGTCACGGTATGTTGCTGGATCTGAATAAAGCGTGTTTTCAAACGTTTTGAACTGATAACAGTATATAAAAACTTACAATCCGTCCGCTGTTTTCATATGTGGATCTACATGAGAGTAACATCTTTTATACTGATATGTCCTGTCATGGTTGACATTTATCTAAAATAAAAATAATATGTATTGTGGTTGATAGTAACATAACGCAAATATTCCTAAGCATTATTGGTATTTTGGGTACTTTATTCAATGTTATATAACTATTTACAGCTTGGATATAGCAAACGTGCCTTGTCTGGAATTAAGCCGCTTTGCCAAGTCAGATTAGCACAATGTATCGGCTTTTCCGGTAAGGGAGCTACGCTCTGTAGTGGATTGTTAGTTCGACTATTTTATTATATTTTCATGTAAACATCTTATTCGATTGTTTGATTATTGTTAAGAAAATATGTGAGGTGGTAAATCTATGATGGTGGTGAATCTAAGTACTTAATAATAATAATAATAATAATTTATTTCGGCATAGATAACATATAATGGTTCATGAGATAAAAGACATATACACAGATGAACTGATAAATTTCAAAGAGTTAAGATATTATAGATTACTTAAATTTTAAAAATAAATAGAGAACCATGACATGCTTCCTAACACCAAGGATAACGCAATAAAGAGCAAGCCCTTGTTTCCATTGCGGTCCTTGTTGTGGGTGGCATGACCTAGAGAGGCAATTACAGTTTATGTCAAATTTAAGTAACCTATACCAATAATTATCACAGTACAGAGATTAATTTGACAAACACAATGTTATCTTTTATCACAGATTGCTTGCTGAAAGACGAAATATCACATTAGTATCACAATATTAAATGAAAGACAATCTTGACCATGTTTAAGTTAACATAATTAATGTACATGTACCAATCTCCTACTATGGTATATTTACTAAAGACAAAGTTAGGAAGATGCCATAATCGTAATTCATTAAGAAACCTGTGCCTAAATAAGAATAAGCAAATAATTAAGACAGACACAAAAATTAATAATAAAATGTTTAAAAAGCTATACTGCTCAGAAAATGGCCTTTGATGGCAACCTTGAAAGACTGATACTTAGTGATGTCAGTAAGGTTGGAGGGCAAATCGTTCCACAACTTAGCACCTATAAAACTAAAAGACTTAGATCCAGCCCCTTTGACCTTGGGAAGACCAAAACCACCCTTCTGGCTGAGTCTTGTGCTGTATGAGTGTACAGAGTCTTGTGAAGTAAAAAAGTAGTCCATATAATCAGGGGCAAGGTTATGCTTAACCTTAAAAACATGACACAACATAATCTGTTCAACTCTTTTGTTAACAGGTAACCAATTAAGGGTTTCAAAATGCTGTTGACCAACATGAGCTCTTGGTTCAAGGTTCAGTATAAATCTGACCAACTTGTTCTGAGTCACCTGCAATTTGTGTTTTAAAGACTGGGTAAGACCACTGTACCAAACAGAACATGCGTAGTCATAATGACATTGGACTAGAGACATTGCAAGTAACTTCTTAGTATGCTGGGTAAGGTACTCTTTCTTGCGGTGCAGAAACTTTAACCTTGCAATGGCTTTCTTAATAACTGACTCAGCCATACAATTAAAAGATAGAAATTGGTCAATGGTGACACCAAGGTACTTGACAGCGGACGTAGATGTAATTAGAGTACCATTGCAGGTTATGTTAAGACTGGAATGTGACCTTAGTTTATGTTTTGACCCAAACACTATGGACTCAGTCTTTCCTAAATGAAGGGAGAGCTTATTATCAATAAGCCAGTGACTAACCGTTTGAAGATCATCTGACAAGGCCTTCTCGACAGTGGCAATATCTTTTCCAGAGACTAAAATGGCTGAATCATCAGCATATAGAAGTAATTTATTTTGTACAACACCTGACATGTCATTAACATATGCTAAAAAAAGCAAAGGGCCAAGGATGGACCCCTGGGGTACTCCGCAGGTCACATATGCTGTGGATGAAAATGTGCCTGAGACATCAACCAGTTGTTGTCTATCAGACAAGTAAGACCTGAACCATCTTATGATATCCTGGCTAAGACCGGTCGAATGAAGTTTCATTAAAAGGATTGCATGGTCGACGGTATCAAACGCCTTCTGTAGGTCTAACAGTACCATGCCAACCATATTACCCCTATCATTCTCCCTTCTGATGTAATCTGTCAAATGTATCAAGCATGTATCTGTAGAAAAACCTTTCCTGAAACCAGACTGAAAATCATATATCAAGTTACTGTCTTTGAAGTAGGACTCGACCTGGTCATACACAACCCGCTCAAGAATTTTAGATACTATATTCAGAATGGAGACAGGCCTATAATTACCAACAATTACTTATTGTTTGGTAAACCAAACGTGTCTGTACGTTTATTTCACCTGTGTCATATTCGGATGGGACGAAGAAAGTGTTTTTATGGTAACAAGGCTCTCTATTACTGACAAATAATACCTGAATACTCGCAAGAGAGTAATTGTTCCACAGTCTATGCCCAAAATGCTGCTCAGTTCTTAGTCGCAGGACAAAGTTGATTCTATCGTTGTAGTTTTCGTCTGTTGTGGTTATGTTGTAGAAATAATCTCTCTCAGGATTCCAATCACTGTTTTGTTTTGAACCCTCACGAACGGATTTGTAAATAAAATGTGAAATATGAATTTCAAGAATTGCCACACTCAGAGAAAAGTCCCCACGCCATAATGTACAGAGGAAAAAAGAGTATGGGTGTATTAGAATTTCAATTTCAAAAAAGACACCATAAACAATTAAGAAAAAGCGAATCCGTGGGGTTACCGGAAAGAATGCCACTGGAGAGTTAAACCAGGTTCTAGGGTGCACTTGCCTCAAAAGGTTCTCAAATGAACAAGTAGAAGTTGTCTTGGTGAAATAAATCCAACTCACCCATCAGCTCAAAAACGCTGCATGCAAAAGCTCACAAACATAAAACATAAGAAGCTAATAGCATCTTAAATCAACAGGCGGGTAATAAATTATCTTACTTTTTTCAATAAATATTATAATACATAGGATGAAGATTTGTTAAAAGTGGCCACATTCATTTACAAATAAAGACCTTATCAGATAGACCAGCACAGGGTCAAATTAGAAACGACGTTGTTTAACGATTGTATAAGATAAAGTCTCTGTCAAAATAAAGTTTGTTTTTGTTTTCATTTGACTAACAATGTCAGAGATCATCGATATACATTTTCTTACCAAGCTAAATAAAAATATGATGAAAAATGTACATTAATTTGTAAAAAAAAAACATTTTGTATTTAATTTAACTTATTATGAATCTTTATGGAATATAATACCTCGATATCTTGTCCGCATGTCTGGCTATCTTTAACTTGGGAAATGTAAGCTTTACCACATGTGTATCTTTCTTGATTGTCCATGGCTAGTCCCATCTTGCAAGCTGAAGGTTCTTCATGACTATTATATCGACATCCCAGTGGGACGGTAAGTTTAAATCGGATACTACCAATGTCCGCTTTGTTGAGATTTATTACGGGGTTCAAAACCTACAAAATATTTCAATGAAAATGCAAAATTATTTGAACGATATCGAATCATCAATGTCTTTTTATAGAGATTTAGGGTTTGGAAATTTGACATTTATTTCAATGAAAAAATGCAAAAGTTCTTCGTTAGTACTTAGTAATTTATTTGAAAAAAAAAACATGGTATCATTTCTTATTACAATTAGATTTTTTAAAAGTTAACTTTCGGAACGAAAACATTTATTTAAATATATAGTTACCGTAACAATCATAAATATGACAGTTTCTTAAAATAAAATCCATGTCCATTATTCCTAAATCCCCGAACGACTAAAGAACGTTAGACTTTTGCATTAAATGTTTATGCTGGACATATTTGGGTCGAACTACATTGACCGATACCTTCTTCTTAGAGTGTCTACAAAGCAAACAAGGATCGTATTCACTTTTGACCTCCATTTCCATTAATTGACATTATGACGAAGTGGGATTGTGAGAATTAAATACATAACCAGAATGTTGCGGTCGCAAAGATTCCAGGGCGTGTCATGATACAGTTTTTATACTTGGGTTGTGTATTGTTTCATTTCTTATATTAGCATTACATAACTTATTTAAAGAACTTTTATTGTTATTTTCTTCATTTCTATACATTTTGGTAAAGTCAATGTAGGATTAGCAACAGTTAACTCACCACGATACCTGCAAAATAGCCTGGACTGGTTCCGATTTTGCTTCCTGACGAATACACTTCACACTTTAGCTAACATGAAAATAAAACAAAATCTTATACTGAAACTTCGGCTTTACATATGAAAAAGGTGGACATACAAAACGAGTAATAAATGTTAAATTCAGACGAGGATAATTGGTTAAAATTTAAAATATTTAAGTAATGAAAACATAAGATAACATATTTACAACGTTTACCTGTGCTTCGTTCTTGTTTTTCTCGAAATAATCTGTTTTAAACATATCTGTTAATCAGTCTTCTTCTTTGATCACGGTTAGAGGAAAATACTTTTTTATACATGAATTTTAACGGTTAGCAAAAAGTACAACTGCAAAATGAATCCCAATTAAGCATGATAGGGAAATACGAACATACCGTAAATCCTAGCGGAACATTTTCATCCAGAAAGTTTTTTTCATTCAATGTGAGATCCTCGAGTTGTTGTGATGGTCCAAAAGCCTTGTAAAAACTATCATTCAAAAACCTGCAAAAATAAAAATAAATCTTTAAAAGCCGCCTAACTGGATAAAATTAAGAATTTGCTTCTTCATGGTCAGTAATAGATATGTGATTTACTGGTCAACCATAATTGATCCATCCTAAAGTGAATATGGCGGTTTTTTCAGAATACAATTCCACGATCAGCAGCACAGTCCCCATACAAAAGAATATCATTGTCCTAAACGAGAAATAATTTTGGTGGGCATAACTCAGCACAACTAACTCTATCTGATGTACACATCCTGCATATCGCAGATAACGCAAAGAGCAAATATTAAAAAGCTGAAAGCCTATCATTAAGGTTATTGAATAATATCTAAAACTTTTTTGGATGGAACATAGAAACTACCTATACAAAGTTTAGGTGAAATATTAAAACAAAAGAAGTTTAAAGAATACAGATATAAACAGACATACGTATCGATATTTACATGTATTTATTTAAAGTCTAAATGTTCATTATAACTTGTGTGTCCAAAGCTAGAAAACAGCATATAACTACAAGAGGAAAACGTGTTCCAACTAAACTGGATATTTAAAACTGAATACACGAAATAACTTAACATGTTATTAAAAATGGAAAAGCAACAACCATACTAAACGGTTTGCAATCTTTACGTGAAAATACATTCACAGTTAAGGCCATTACATACATTGATTGTTAATCGCAATTAAAAAATAAATGCATACCAGTTTACTCCATAAAAGTGCCCGGATTTATGAGCGAAGGTGCAAATAAAGACAACATAGGGTATGTAGTCAATTGTATCTGTCCAAATGTTATTCAAAGGCTGTCGCTTTACTTCTTGATCAAAACGTAAAATTGGCAGAATCGTAACTGTAACTGGCGTTACAACTGTTGATGAAGGTGGCGTAGTATCATATGTCAAGGAAGGCTGAGTGCTATTGATTGCTGATGAAAAAAGTTGGCTCACAGTCGATGACGCTATAACGTTAGTGATGCCAACTGACGTCGTATGTGGCACACTTGTGATGTTGGAGGAAAATGAAGGACTTATATTTGATATAGGTGACGTGGTGTCTTTTGTTGATGTATGAGGATTAATGGAAGAAATCTGAGAGCTCCACGTTGACGAAGTGGTGATGAAAACAGTTGAAGAAAATAGAGAAAGGTCATTTTTTAAAGACTTTGTTGGAACAAAGCCTGATGATGAAATGACCGTATTGAAAGTTGCAGATGACTCTAAACGGCTGACAACGGTTGAAAAAGATGGATAATTATCTAATGTTGATAAAGAAAGCATACTTCCAATCGACGAAGAAGGAAGATAAATTCCAACGGTTGACGAAGGAAACCCTTTTAAGAATGAAGATGTCAACTGAGGATTGTTATTTGATGACATAGGATGATCGCTGAAATCGGTTGATGAATAAATCAGATGTAATATTGTTGTTAAAAGAGATCTATTGTCAAATATTGAATTTAGTGCAGATTCGTCATCAGATTCATCTGATTCGGAAACACTATCGATTTCTAACGAATCTGCCATGCTTATAAGTTTAGGGTCGTCGTCCGATTCAGACATACTACCAAATTCCGACGAATCTTCCATGTTTATAAGTTCAGGGTCGTCATCTGATTCAGACACAATACCAGTTTCCGACGAATCTTTCATGCTTATAAGGTCATGGTCGTCA
The DNA here is from genome assembly GCA_038501625.1 of Corbicula japonica. NCBI lineage: Eukaryota > Metazoa > Mollusca > Bivalvia > Venerida > Cyrenidae > Corbicula > Corbicula japonica. The sequence continues at coordinate 61,716 of JAZAYU010001015.1, forward strand.
TCTGATTCAGACACACTATCAATTTGTGACGAATCTTCTATGCTAAAATAAGACTGAGCATGCGTGGTGAAAAACCGCTTTCCTGTTAATTAAAAAAATATGAAACAGAGAAAGAAAACGGTCATTTAATAAATAAATTCCCGAGCAACAAAATGTATCGTATATAATGTAAAGGCATCTTACACAAAATATAACTCAATTTTTTTTAATCAAAAGCAGCAGCTGTTCTATTTATTACATATTAAGGTTATTGAACTCCTGAATAACAGTTAAGAAGAAAATTAAAATGTTTTTTAAGCTTCATTCTTTGCATGTAAAAATTAGAGCTGAAATTGTATTTATATTTTATTACAAATCTTCAAACAAATAATAGGTTTTCTTATTATCAATTAGAGCTCATCTTTTCCTTTAAAAAGACACTAAGATCAACTGTTTAAATCGGGTATTCACATTACAATACTTTAATTAGATCGCGCAACTTACGAATCTTCCTTGATACGTATATTTATGAGCAATATGGGGATCCTCTATCGATAGTGCATCAATGTACCTTAGAATTATTCTCTAAAGTAGGAGACACTTACTTCTGCCATTTCGTTGCGGTTCCACTGGATCTGAAATGTCGAAAAGTAAAGGACGTGTTAATAAAATCTTATATACTAAGCGGAAATGAAACAATAGCATGGAAAACTCCTATTACATTAATGATGCCAATGAATGCATATATCTGGAGAAACGTGATCACTTATATGTTAATCTTTGAAGTTGTTGATTTAAACATTTTGTTGCAGGAAATTAAACTTTGTTTTTTTTTCTTTCTTTAAATCAAAGGGAGGTTATTTACAGAAAAAAAAAGATTTTTATGTTTCTGTATCTTATTTCTTTGTATTTAGTAGACCTAAACTTTTTGGTTTTTCCTTCTGTGCATACCAAAAACTTCTAAATTTTACTGTCAAATAATCAATTTCAGACTTTAATGTTAAAAATATTGATCTCTTCATTATTCAAGAAAATGGAGATTAATTGACGTGAAAAATAACTACATTTTTCTGCTTTATCTAATGTCCAATTATGTTCAAATACCACAAAATAAATTCAGGATAAAATAAAGCATCACTGAACAAACTGTGTGAATTTAAAACGGGAGAGTTTTCATTTTTGCTCAGTATACCGGTATTTTGTAAGTAGCACCGGCTTGAGATACTAATATCTGAGAGGTTAATTTAAGATTTCAACCTCTCTGATATCACTCTGCATGTTTACAACTGGGTTTAAAATATGCATGGTTTTAAGTTAAAAATTATATTTATAAGGATGAAATCTGGAACAGTTGCAAGAAATTAATATGGCATATGAACGAAATCTGTTTTGAGTCGGTGGTCGGATATTGGTTGAGAACGGCAAATAAGATAAATTTCGTTCGTAATAAAATAGATGAAAAGGGAACATTTAAAGCCACCGAACACAACAAATATGAAAATTTTGCAACCTGTTCTGGTTTGACTGAGCCTGTTTATGGGCAGTAATGGAAATGCATATTTGTTCAAATGAGGACCAGTGCGGTTGGTACATCCTAGAACATGCTTTAAACCCGCAGTGACAAATTATTTTGCCACTGAACGTTTATATGCAGTTCCCCATCAAGTTTTCGTTTTCGTCAATTTTGTGTGGTTTCCAATTGAATTTATAAGCCAATGCCCTTGTTTGCCTACTCCTTTCTTGCTACGTAGGGAGGTTGTGTTTTCTGGATGTGGCAATTCCGAGTTTGCGTGTTCCACCTTTATATTAACGTTACAAACAAGTGAACAAATGATTATTAAATACAAAACTCCTGTGCCCAAGGTTATGAAAGTAAGATTGGAAACAAATTTCAGTTTTAAAAACTTCAGCGCTGATCATATGAACCTACCGAAACAGTACGCGGCAGACGATTTCGCTGGTACCAGATAATATTGTATTGTATCCCAACATTTTCTTATTTTGATAGCATATTGTTGTGAGTCACAGTCATCTCCTGAACCTCGCACACAGACGTCAACAGAAACTGGAGTATACGTAAGCGTAGCAATGTTTGGATGAATCCCTAAAATATGCGTCACAAATTGTTATTCAATTACGCAATAATTTCTTGTTTACTATTCAGAGTACGAAACAGGCAAGAATGTTTCGTAGTATGATAAAATTCATAACACTACCAATGTAAATGATTGCTTGATTGCAATCTGTCATCTATAATCTTATTAACTGAGTGTTTCTGAAGGTTCCTGTGCCTGATAAAATAACACAACTGCTTTGCTTGTGAGCCGTTCTGATCTCGAACCTGAAACAACTATCGCATTGGTCAAGCCTATGAGGATTAGCATTACTACACTTTCACATATTTTTTGTTGTCTTCTACTTATTTGATGAAATTTCTAAAAAGTAGTTTCTATTTGTTTTCGGATTTGTTGTATTTGAAATATCACAAGGCTTAATAGTGCCAACGAAGAGAGTTCTAGTGTCTGTAACCAAATAAGGATTTTGTTCATTTCATGAGAACACAGAAATGTAGCGAACGCCACTTCTGGGCTTGATCGCCCCGGAAAACGAGAGAACATCGCAACAATACACATAACAGCATTCGTGTCAATAAGGTTCAATTCTAGTCATGTATATAAAATGCAATTGAAACAATTGTTTATTTGTTTTTATATTAGGTTACACTATACAAGATTTGTATTAAGAGGTGAACACCCCGTCAAACAAAGGATGTGAATACCATGATTGGTTTGTCGATTAGAATGAACTTACACTACCGTTCAAGTATATTGGTTCTAGGCCTCCACATGTAATGTTGTCCGGTAGATTTGTTGTGTCCGACATTAAGTACTGACGGCCATCTTTTGTGACACTGTACCAACTTTCTGTCAAATGATGGTCGTTAACCAAGGACTCATTGGTGTTGTTTGTGGTGTAGGATGTAGCTCGTCGCTCAAGCTCGGGTAAGATGACAGCATCTTTACACGCTGATGTACATAAAAAGTAAAATAAATGCATATCAGGAATGGCAACATCCAGAAGACACAGCCTTCCTCACACTGCTAAAAAGTAGAGAAGAGATGATAGTATGGTTATGCAATAATCAGTCCAAAAATAGACGCCACAATCAACGAAAGTGAGAACCCGACGGGTTACCGCCTTGGAACGGTCACTGGCAAAATAATTTGCAACTGGGGGCTAAACAAGATTCAAAGGTGCACCCACCCCACACTTGCTCCAACATGTTCTTTTATGTACAAAGAAGGTAAAAGTTGTCCAACCCACCCACTCATAGGATTTTTTAAAAATAAATGGGATAACTGACTAATTACAAAACACCGCTTAATCATATGAAATGTCAAAATGTTTAGTGAAAACAAACATGACACTTTAGTTTATTTCACAATTTCAACTTGTGTCTTAGATAACTGTGCATTTTGACAGTTTTTTGAGTAGCTAAAATGTAATAGTGCACAAAGGTATTAAAGCTTAACAGGTATTGGATATTTTTAGAATCAAATGTTGATCTTTTCTTTAACATTGTGATTTGTTTTAATACTAACAAAACAGGAATTCGGATTCGAACAAAATGACTTAAAATACATGTACCATATATTAACAGTTGAGTAATTAAGCAAAACGTACGTTCCCACTTTTTCACTGAAAGATTATGAAAGGAATTTTTAACACATCTATCCACATTTATATGCAAATTTCCTTGAACATTGATTTGAAATTGTAATCAAAAACATTTTCCTGTAAAAAAAAGAAATAAAATATACAACACTAACCAAACACCTGAATAACTGCGTTACAGAAACATATCCAAATACAGTGCATCGCTAGCTTTACTGTTAAACACATAAAACCGGAAACTGTTTTGACAGTTGTTATGTAACTGTCTTTTTTTACAAATTATATATATATATGTTGTCAGGCTTACAGCGTTATTGTTTAACCTTTAACACAGACAGATATGTAATAGTAAAAAAAAATAAACATCGTTTTAACATCATCGTATACCACCTCAATCTTAAGTTAATGCCTCTTATGACCAAATGTATGGCAACCAGAAAACTAATCTGAATTGCTTGTTCTGTTTCAATGCGAAGCATTATTCCTTGAAATAAATCGGTTTAAAAGTATCCAATTATGTAATAACGTCCCATTCACTGAACGACAATAATATTTTTCAGCATGCGGTATTATTATACGGTCTTGTATTGTTCAATTAATCAATAAAATCAAAGTGACATTGAATAATTGATTCTTAGACAACAGTTATTTTCCAACTCTTGACATGACAAGTAAACTAGCTTATATTGGAAACAAATACAATGGGTGAATATTATATTTTTGGTGGGTGATTGTATTCCTAATTTATGCAACCAACCACAAGAACACTGTCGTAGCTTAAAAACGTTCATGTATTATGCGTTTTTACTTGCTTCATTATGCGCATTTGATGCACACCGAGTGAAAGTAATTTGAAAATTAGTAATTTTACAGTGACTTTAATTAGCGTATCATTTAAACAGTATAAACTTACCAATTTAAAACTCGTAAATTGTAAATCAAAATTTTAATTAAGAATAATCTCCCTTTGCAAGCAGACAATCTTTTTTGAATACACGGTAGATTTTTTTAGTTTATTTCAGGAAGAAATCACTGATTATTATCAAAACGTTCTGACTATCATGTTTTACTGTCTACCGGGTTACATGTAAGAGATATCGACTTGCGCAACTTTTACAAATGGTTGTCACAGAAATGGCTTTGGTGACCGGATTTTGTGTGGTGTTTTAAGCTTTTAGCAAAGAGGAACTTAATCATATTGAAACCTAAATCATAGAAAAGTAAAGATGCATTTCAGAAAAAAGCCACAATCAGAAAGCACAGCCTTCTTACACATCCAAAAAAATGATAGAGGAAGAGAGATTTTGATCACAAAACGATTTCATATAAAAATCGATTTCATAAAAAACACCACAACCAAACCACGTAAAAGAGAAGCTGACAGGAATGCTACCGAAAATGACAAGAGGCGCCGACGCGTTTCGCAGCAAGCAAGAATTTTCCGCATTTGTCTAAATTTCAGGTCGCTTTATACCCTGAGGTTAGTGGCTAGTTTAGCTGCTAATTAAAATTAAAAGTTAGTCCCGGTTTGGCAAAGCAAATTGAAAAAAATATTCGAACTACTTAGGATTTTACTGTAGACCGTTTGAGTTCACAAAATTGCGATCAGAGCAATGTGCAACATCGTTTTTATGATAAATTGCAAATAGAATTTTAGGGATTTTTAGATCTAAATGTTTTTCCTACTGTTCTTACTTTTTGTGTCGCCTGCGATAACAGGAAGACACATTGGGATCCTTTTGTCCGGCAACGTCGGCGTCGTCGTCGGCGTCGTCCGGTGATCCCCAGCTTAAACATTAAACCTAATGTTGCCTATAACTTTGAAAGTACTTGTCCTTTTCACTTCATACTTGGAATATATCAACAGCATGAGCTACAACATCTGTGACAATAAGAATGATAACTCCTGTTTCAATATTTTTAGTTATCCCCATTTAAAATGTAACTTTAACATGAAACTTAATGTTGACATTAACTTTGAAAGTACATGCCCTATTCAGTTAATACCTGGAATATATCATCTTCATGAACAACAACATCGGTTACAACAGAATGATAACTCCTGTTTGACTTTTTATATGAGTTATGCCCTTTTCACATGAAACTTTAACATGAAACTCAATGTTGCCTATAACTTTGAAAGTACTTGTCCTTTTCACTTCATACTTGGAATATATCAACAGCATGAACTACAACATCTGTGACAATAAGAATGATAACTCATGTTTCAATATTTTTAGTTATCCCCATTTAAAATGTAACTTTAATGTTGACATTAACTTTGAAAGTACATGCCTTATTCAGTTAATACCTGGAATATATCATCTTCATGAACAACAACATCGGTTACAACAAGAATGATAACTCCTGTTTGACTTTTTATATGAGTAATGCCCCTTTCGCATGAAACTTTAACATGAAACTCAATGTTGCCTATATCTTTTGAAGTACTTGTCCCATTCACGCAAAACTTACAATATTATCTTTATGAACAACAACATCGGTTACAACAAGAATGATACATCCGGTTTGACTATTTTAGTTATGCCCCTTTCACATGCAACTTTAATATGAAACTTAATTTTGCCTATAATTTTAAAGTACTTGTCTCAATTCATTTAAATCGTGCAATATATCATCTTCACGAACAACAACATTGGTTACAACAAGAATGGTAACTCCTGTTTGATTAGTTTTTGAGTCATGTCCCTTTCAAATGCAACTTTAACATAAAACTTAATATTGCCTATAACTTTGAAAGTAATAGTCCTATTCATTTAATACTTCGACAGTATCATCAGCATAAACACGGCCATCGGTGACAACAAGAATTATAACTCCTGATTCATTTTTATGCCCCCACAAAGTGGGAGGCATATAGAGTTGCACTCGTCCGTCCGTTCTTCCGTCTATATGTCCCCAAATCTTGTGGCGTCAACTCCTTCTAAACTATAAAGCGGATTTCATTCAAACTTTCACAGATGATCAAAGAGGATGTGTAGATGATCATAAAGAAATGAGTTTTTCTTGCGACTATTTTTACCAGTGTTATGGTATTTGGTTAATTTCAGTTATTAAATATTGTGGCATGCATTCCTCCTTAACTATAAGGCGGATTTCTTTTAAACATGCACAGATGATCAAGCTGGATGTGAAGATAATAATAAAGAAAGGATTTTTTTCCTGCCACCCCTTTTACCAGTGTTATGGCCCTTTGTTAATTTCAGTTATCAAATCTTGTGGCATCAACTCCTCATTACTTTTAGCTGAATTTCTTTCAAACTTGTACATGATCAAGGTGGATGTGTAGATGATCATTAGGAAAAGATTTTTTCCTGCGGCAATTTTTCCTGTGGCCCTTTGTAAATTTCACTTACAAAATTTTGTGGCATCAACTCCACAGTTTTTATTTTGCTGATTTCTTTTAAACTTGCACAGATGATTAGACATGGTGTGTAGATTGTTGTAAAGGACATTGTCTTGCAACAATAATGGCCCTTTGTTTATGTTAGTCATTAAATTTTGTAGAACGTACTCCTCATTTATTAATCATGTTGTTATAGTCGGGCTAAATCATATTTATGAACAATGTCATTGCTGACAACAAGAATGAAAACTCCTGTTTGATTATTATATGACTATTATATGAGTTATGCCCCTTTCAAATGCAACTTGAACATGAAACTTAATGCTGATCTTTATGTACTTGACCCATTCACTTAATACTTCGAATATAAAATCTGCATGAACAATACCATCGGTGACGAAAAGAATGACAACTGTTGTTAGACAATTTATGAGTTATTCCCCTTTCAATGCAACTTAAACCTGAAACTAAATGTTGCCTGTAACACTAGTAGTTCTTCTCCTATATTTATAGTTGGGAAATGTCATCTGCAAGCACATAGCTATTGGAGGCAATAAGAATGATAACTCAGGTTTCACCATATTTTAGTTATGCCCCTTTCAAATGCAATTTAGGTGACACGTGTTCCGTGCTATAGTATTGTATTCAACTTTAATTTAATCTTTTTATCCTTAATGATTAAACATAGGCCCACATTTCAAATTTTTGCAAGCAGGCGATACATGTGTTCGGCGGAACACCAAATGCTAGTCTTAACATATGTAAAATTATCATACACTTTTAATATTGATTTGTGCAAAGGTTGAGGGGACTGCATTGTGCAGTTTGAGATATTTTGATACAGTAGGGATGTTAATTATAAGATCCCACTCAATGGTTTTCCAATCAGTTCATGAATTTAGCGTGATAAGGATCCCAAACTTATGTTGACATACCTTTTAGTGGTATCTGTCTAAATGCAATAATCATTCAAGATAATGCCTAATCCTGTTCAGGACATGTTTTCTCCTTAAAAGATAACTAGTTGTGACTGGTACCCATATTCGATTTTAAACAATCTATTGTTAAGCTGTCGGTGCGTGTTAAATGGGGGGAAAGGATCGAAGTAAAATGAGTCAGATGTTTTTGATGATCCTTCTTTTAAACATCAACCAAGGTTTATTTTATTTTCGTTTTTATTTTCGAGAACCATTTAATAAGATATGTAAAATATAAGTCTTACAAAAACAAAACTTCGTTGAATGATATAGATAATTTAAACTTATAAAAAATTAGTTGTGATTTAATATCGGACGGACATTTAAACGGATTGTTTTCGTTATTTTACAGGCTTCTCAAGTAAAAGAAATTCAAATAATTATTGTCAAGTATCTCCCGGAACAGGTAAAAGTAATTTTCTTATTTAACCAGCATCTTTCATTATTGTAAGTATTCACTCGTGTTACATAACTTTCTTTTATTTTCTATCACTGTTTAACATGGGCTTCTCATGTGTGTTTTTATTCTAGAATATATGTTATAACAATTTACTTCAAACTCTTTTTGATTGTGTTATTGTATTTGCTACCAGATCCATGTCACAGGTTCAACACATTAGATATTCCGTTTCTGGATTCAAGACACCCAAGCATAAAATACACAGCGCAGTTTTTGGATGAAACAAAATACTGCGATAAGAACGTCCTGGAAGCCGGAAAATGGTATATAGCAGATTGGAAGATGACCAACACGTGTGTTATTCCAGAGACGTGCGGATCACGCTTTCCTATATGGCTAAACGGTAGAGCATTTCATAGAATTTACAAAATGATAAAGATATCAAGTTAAACAAACTATCTCTGGAACTATTTTCCCCCAAAAAGACGTTATGCAAGAATAGATAAATGTATGGTAATACAATAAATCGCATTAATAATTTTATGATTTTCTGTGTAATGCGATAGGATTTACGATTTTTTAAAGTTATTTTTATTGAAATCATTGTTACTTTCTCCCATGTGGGTGCTGAGTGTCTGAGCAGAATTGAACAGGAACCTGTATTGTTTTCTACATTGATTTAGAATGCGCTCTTAGCAGAGTTTGTTTCCTCAGTGTATTGGTCCAAAGTGAAGTATGCGCAAATCTGATAATTAATTATTGTTGATCGGTATTAAAAAGCTATGTTTAAAATGTTAAGGGTACTTAAAGGAGTGTTTGAGTGTTTTACTTTTTAAAATTATTGTTTTAGCCATTGGTATGATATGGTAATCGTTATCATCTTAAATCAAGGTACTCATCCCAATGTCGATGATAACATTGTTACCAGAGACGGTTGTGTCAGAGAACAGGACAGTTGCTGCAAAGAATCATATGAAGTCCAAATAAAGAACTGTACATATTACACAATCTACTGTTTCCTCCAGCTCCCTTCAGTGTGTCCTCAGCGTTACTGTTTCGGTAAATTATATTGCATTGGGTTGTATATATTTTTTCTATTTTTATAGACTAATAGAGCTGTTTTTGGCAATATTGTATACTGGCATTAGTACTATATGCAAAGAACGCATTTATGTATGATTTTGTAATAAATGAAAGATATATTTCACAACAGATTTATTCTTAATTAATTTAACAATTTATTTTTTCTTTAGTGTTTACCCTAGTTTTTCAACCAATCACAATGCTTTATTTTAAAAAAAATCTCCTTCCTATTTCGTGTAGAAACATTCTAAGAACAAACTTTGGGGAAAACTAGCGTAAACACTAAGTCAGTTAGAGTCCAAATAGAGAAATCTACATGAAATAGACACGCCCAGTCGGTCGCTACCGCTCCCTCCTTTGCCGTGTTTGTTTCATGTAGATTTCTCTATTTGGACTCTTACTTATACATACATGCCACTGGCTCAACCAAGAAAATATTACCAACTGTTGTTATTGTTATCTAAACAGACATAGACAGATTCAGAGTTACTTCTCATGCAGCAAAGCACACAACAACGGCCTTTGACAAAGGTAATATCTTATCGCCTTTAAACCTTTGATTGATTTCTTAAAATTATGTATAGGATAGAATCTATTAAGACTTTTCTATAGAAAATAGAAGCCGAAACTAGCGCAGCGAGTGCAGGCTGCTATTTTCTATAGAAGCGCCTTAATAGACTCTATGCCACTTAGAAGTTGCCTTACATTTGTAGCCATGCACATGCGCAGTTAAAAATAGTTCAATCTATTTTGTTCACTGTAAAATAGAACATATAATGAACTTCTATTAAAATAAATCGCTAAGGAATTTGAATTTTCATAGCTTCCGATTGGTTACAAATGTATGGCAACTTCTAAGCTCGAATAAAGCTTTGTCAAAAGGTTAGCCAAAAGTTTGCAAAAATCAATATACTCATTTATAAACCTATCTACATTTGAAGCCCGAAAAGTTAAACACATGTTTCTTCTTTACTAAAAGTATCGGAAAACGTTACAATTTGAAACCTTAAAAGTAGTTCAAAAATGATAAATTGTAAAATTGACCCGAACGTTATCGTCGGTGTAACACACTGACGTCTTTAAAGAAACGCCTACAGTGAGTCTAAGGGTCTTTTAAAGCATTTTAAACAACGATATGGGCATTTGTTATCTAGTTGCATTATATCGCTGACAGTTTACACGGGAATTCTCCACTGGCTCGTTTCGTGCATTTTTGGTATCTTGATGTAAGCATTTTTACTGTGCTTGAAGTTATACTGATGACTTCACTTTGTATTTTCAGCTACTTCAGGTTCTCAAACGTTTGGTGTCAGTGCCGTTCTTGTTCTACTACCGTACATTATCACGATATGACAACCAGAGAAGAAAGGAGGACATTTGTCTAAAAATATTATATAAAACGTTTCCTTCAAAACTTCAAAGACAGACATGAAAACCTACTCACAATGGCATGAACAACATACACCTGGACTTATTTTATGATCTTGATAGTTTTTAATCTTGTCATTTATGTCTGATGATGATGTTTCATTTCTCTTTCTTGTTGAGATAAACTATACCCATCTTTCTGACTTCACTAAAAGTCATTTAGAAAAAAAAAACATTAAAAATGTTAAAAAAATTCATATGATGAATGTACATTTTTTTTTAAATTTCAGTTAAAGCAAAGACTTTGCCAATCTGCGACTCATTTTGGCATCCGTCTTAAAAATATTTACAATAATAATTTATTCGAAAAAAAAAGCAACATATGCATATCAGGAATCGCCACACTCAAAAAACACAGCCTCCCCACGCAGCGAAAAAGAAGAGAGGAAGAGAGAGAGAGCGCATGTTTTATATATGTATGTCAATTCAAATAGGACGTCACAAACAATTAATAAACAAGAGAACTTATCATAATCATTATGATAATATGATAAAAGTATAAGATGTGTTAATGGATTTCTAGAGAAAGCTCCATCTATCGTCGCAAATGCAAAACGCAAATGTTGCAAACACATAATATATAAGTACTTAATCACGTAGAAGTCAATATGACAGGTAAGATAGCACTAAGACTTAAACCAGTAGCACCACCGTAAAACTTACCGTTGTTATTTGATAAATGTGTTGTTTAGAATCCATTGCAATATTGTAATACAAGAAACGTATTACTTATTTAGAATATTTAATTTTATTTACATTTTACGACAAAGGTAGAAAACAAGTCACTAAATGTTACCATTTGAAAAAAAGTGAAATAAATATTATGCATATCAAATACTGCCACACCCAGATCATACAGCCTCTCACATAGCCATGAACGAAAAAAAGAACCTGAGGGGTGACCACCTTGGAAAGGTCAGTGGCAAATGCATTTATTCCGATAGGGGTTTTAACCCAGCTCAAGGATGCACTATCCTCACACTTGCCGAATCATGTTCTCCTATGAACAAACACGTACAGGTCTTGGAGAATGTGCTGTAGCCCTGCCAACCCCACTATCCACTTGAAAATGTTGCATGCACAAAAAGTGAAATATGCTTATCAGGAATGGCCACATTCAGGAGACACAGCCTCCCCACACAGCTAAAAATTTGAGAGTAAAAGAGGGCATGTGTAATAAAACGATAAATTTCAAAATATACACCACAAAAAATAACAAAAAATGAGAAACCTAAGTTTTAACGCCATGGATCGGTCAGTGGAAACAATAATTGCAAACTGGGGTTTAAACCAGGTTCTTGGGTGCACCAACCAACAGATTCTCATATGAACAACAAGTACAAGTTGTCTTGGTGAATTTCCTTCAACCCAGCAATCAACTCGACAATGTTTTATGCAATAGCAGACACACACATATATATAACATAAGATGCTTTAAAAAAGGTGAATACTCAATGACTTTACTCAGACTCAGACCAGAACCCCAGAAGTCAAATCAGCAAGAACACAAGACAATGACATGACAGACCGAGAATCTAGGTTCGTTTACCAGATTTCCCTATAAACCTTCATAAGCTAACCAGCCTCAGTAAAAACATTTGCTAGAGAAATAAATCATTTCGCTTGATATGAACATAGGAGATTTTACAGATGGTTCTTATGATAATTTTACTTCACGGACCTCTCAAGACCTTATCCAGGTGCTCACATGTTTATTGCGGTGACGTTCAACCCATAAACATGGCGACCACGTTTATGCGGCTACGCTCAACGCATAAAGCAAAAATTTCTTATATGGGGCGAAACTGTGACTATTTGCCACATAAAGAGGATAAAATAAACTATTTATTATAACGCTTAAAACAGAGTTCTTATAATTGAAGACAACGATGGTGATGACGTTTGTGATGATGATGTCCTTCCGTTTCGAAATTTTATAATATTTCCAGAGTTGTGCTCTTTTTATTGGTGTAGAAAGTTGTTATCTGCTTTAGTATTTTTTTATTTTTATTGTTCCAGTAACGTCAGAAGTATGACCCTTAATTAAACCAAATATGAGAAAGATTGTTCATCAATTAAAACGTATAGAAATGAAATGCTCGTTGGCCTAGTTAGTAAAAAAAAATTTGTGACACACATTGCCCTTTTAAAACCATTTACGACTTTACAACCTTGCTTACTCTACATAATGGTAAACACTGCCCAAACCCCGGCGTGTCATGGTTTTTCCTAGAGATTGTTTTAAATGCCATTGTATACCCCGGATTGGGGCAATAGTTACAAATCACATGTGCATTACTTGGACCTTTTTGCAACAGACAAAAAAAACAAGTTTGAAACAAACGTCATTTTAAAAGTTTTTACAGATCAGTTGGTCGCGTTCACAATTAAATCAATCATACTAAATCTTTGTCAGAATTTACCTAACTAAAAGTTTAGTTCAAAACTTGGTTATGTAGACACACACAAAAAACTAGTTTGGTTTGGTTCACAATTAAATCAACTTAAATCTCGACATAAAAAAAATAAGTCCGATAGTGATGATATTTTATCAACCACTTTAGGACTAGTGTGTGTTTTAATAGTTTTATGCAGCAAAAGCATGACTTTTTTCCGCATAAAAATAATTATGCGTTGAAAATCACCGCATAAATGATAAAAACTTTATTTATGCGACGATGATCTTATGCGGCGTTACTGTGCTTAACCGCCTTCATAGGGCGTAATTTATAACAGCGCTGTATGTTACCAATTATTCAAACGTTAATCCTCTATGGCTTTTTGAGATTTATGGACAAAAAATCAAATTTTAGGCGGTAATTGGAAGTCATTGGAATTATATCATAGCAATTGTCAGGGTTTGGAAGACTGAATTAGTGTTAGTGGTAAAAGAAGCAAACTGTCTACCACATATTAAGATTTATTCATTTTCGGTTTACGAAACTTTTAGAAGGAAGTTGTGTAACAAAATTAAGTATTGTAAACAATTTGTTGTTATTTCTTGGAACCCTTTTGATTTTCATAAAATGTTTACATTATTTATTACCATATTTGATTGCAAAAAATTAAATGTGCATATCAATAGTCGCTACACTCGCAAAACACAGTCTTCCCACGCAGCGAAAAAGAAGACATGAAAAGACAGCATGTTTTATAAGTATGTCCAATTTAAATAAAACGCCACAAACACTCAACGAAAACGAGAATCATTGTGGTTAGCGCCTTGCAACGGTCAGTGACAAAACAATTTGCCCCTGAAGTTTTAAACCAGGCTCCATGGTGCACATACCTCACACTTGTCCGGTCATATTCACATATGAACACAAAAGTACAAGTTGTCTTGGTGAAATAACTTCAACCCACCAATCAGCTCAACAATATTTCATGCAAAAGCACACAAACATATAAAACAGAAGAAGCTTATAGCATTGAAAAGCCAAAGGGGCAGGTACTTACCAAGACCAGAGTGCCTGGAGTCAAATCTGCAAGAACTCATTGACAGTGATAAAAGAAAAACACGAGCTTCTAGGTTCTTAAAAAAAAGATTTCCCCAAAAACTTTTATTAAACCTCTGCCACCGTTGGAATCGAAGAGGTAAGCATAACGGTCAATTGCATGTTGGTCAAAACATTACGACCTTAAATTAAAAAAAATAAAATCCTGACATTTTAATAGTATTTTATGGCATTGAAGTATGAGAATAGATAATGAAAACATCTTTTCCGTTTAATCACAATAAGAATGTTTTTGGTTACAAATAGTTCAATTTGCCTACGCTGACAACGACGTGTCTAATAGTTCTATAGAAAAGAATGTAAGTAAGGCACCATTTCAAGTCATACAACATAGCAGACATTCTCCGATCGAATGCAAAAACAAATTCTATTATAAATAAAACAGTAACAAAGAAAGACACCGAACACGACAAATATGAAAATACTGCACTCTCGGTTTGATTGAGCCTGTTCATGTTCAGTAATGGGATTGCATATTACTGCCCACGCCGCCTAGCCCCGGGTTGAGCGCAACTCAAAAATTATATAAAAATTTCAAAGAAACAAAATATCAAAGCTAGTAGGCATATCGGTAATGTTGTACTTGTCGTTTTTCAGTACCTTGTCGTTAACTTGCCTTACTTTATCTCTAATATCTAATGTTTATATTTTGTATGAAACATCTGTATATTTTTGTTTTTGTGCAGTAATGCTGAATGCGGTATTTTAAAGATTCCCTAAAGAAATGTTTACATGTGAAAATCACGTCAGTCAATATAAAACGTAAACATGATGATTCAAAATACTGCAAAATTTCCGCACTGGTTTGCATGTTTTTCAATTTTATTTATTGAACGAACGGAAAAGCTTATCAGTATTGATTTCGTTATCAAAAACTCAGGGACTTCCTCTTTACTTACCAGAAACTTAAATTTTCCGTCCAGCTCATGCTTTCCATGAAAATCATTTTTGTTTGACAAAAACTATCGCACACCAAGCCATAATCTTTTGAAGGGATTTAAAATTGATAAATATAATCCGTAGGGCTTTTGTCTCGTACTTCTTTCGCCATAACAACTTGTACTTGTTTGTTCGTATGAGAACCTGTTGAGACAAGTGTGAGTTTGGTGCTTCCTACAACCTGGGTTAAACCCCCAGTGGCAAATTGTTTTCCCACTGAACGTTCCAAGGCGGTAACCCCTCGGGTTCTCATTTTCGTTAAGTGCTTGTTGTGTCTGCTTTAAATCTGGTCATTTAATGAACCATGTTCTTTTTTCAATCTTCTTCTTGTCTCTGTAGGAAGGCTGTCTTATGAATGTGGCAAATTCTGATATGCATATTTCACTTTTTCAACAATTTGACTGATATGATTTCAATACAATTGACAAAATTATAGTTAGTCCGTGACTTCAAGTAACTTGCTGTTGTTTTTATTTTATAACAACACTTTCAATCAAATGCTAACGGGTGTTTTGTCATTGCCGCCGATAGAGCAAATAATTATCAAAATCATGCCATTTACAGGCATTGTGCAATTGTGCAATGGTAGCACTCAAAGAAACAACAAACAAACAATAAATATCAAGATATGCTAAAACCGAACTTAAATAAGTTCGTTTTATTTTTTATTTGTTGGCAATCCTTACACATAATATACCATCAGAAACGAGAATAGAGCAGTTATCAATTGGGTCAGTATAATTGATTATGTTAGATAATTTTAGAACCAGCACATTGCTCGCGTTATATTGCAACCTGCAAGTTGCAAACACAGTCTTAATATAAGTCCCAGCTAAAATAAAATATACACACACTTAACTTTAGAGATATCTGAAAAAGTTTTTAAAGAATAATTTATGAAATTATATTATTTCCACTGAGTAAAAATGCAGATATGTTACCTTTTAATCTGAACGTAATCGTCATAAATGTGTATGTTCGCCTTTCTTCCTTTTTAGGGCATACGTAAATGGGTTGCAGTTTCTTGACTTTGCATTTCCGTTCACTTATACCAAATCTCTTCCTTGTTTTGGCATAATAGATTATATGATACCCTGTTTCAAATAAAGAAATTTTAGCAATATCAAGAATCTTTCTCTTTTGTTTAATTACTTTATCAAAGTTTCTACGTGACCAACCTGCTTTAAGCTAGGTCTGTAAGCTTATTAACTCAAAAGTATAACTTAAAAGCCTGAGCCCAAGATTATTACACTGAGAATAGAAATCAGTCTCAAATCTCAAGCATCTGATTGGCTGAAATCGAGACTGGTCAATTAGATGCTTGAGATTAGATACTCGTTTCCATTTTCAGTTTTATATTCTTCAGCCGTGATCAACTTGTAAGAACAATTTGCATGAGCAGAGTTTAAATTTGATGATAATAATTATCTATAGTAGGCTACTTTGAAAGGTATTTTATAGCGGAAACTTAACAAGCTTTAAAACGTGAATTATTGCCTTTGCAAGATCGATCTATCAGTAATTCGTTATCTGTAAAAGGATTGTATCTAAGATGGCTACTCATGAAGATCAGTAAAATGTCATGGAGAAACTGTTAATATACCAGATTTTAGAACTTTTTGTTCTAGGTCAGTACAACCTCTTATTATCGTTTTACATTTTTATAATGAAATTATAATTTTGTTATGCATTATTTTAACCAATATGGTTTAATTATTTAAGGACATGACAACTTTATTCATGAAACCACATTACACTTTTGTTTTGCATTGTTTTTATTTCAATATTATCACTAACTGGCTTCAAGAAAAGATAATGTTTTCGTAAATCATACTTCAACACTAAATGTTAAACTAAACAATTAAAAAAGCAACTTCGGGTACGAAAACAACAAAGTGCTTTCTTTTTGTATATTTTCTCTTCACAGTCAGTTCACATATGACGCGTGAAACTTTTGATAAAACAGGTAAGACATTGTAATTTCTATGATCGTTAAAATGAAATTAAACTATCACGAACATTTCCCCCTTTGTGGAAAATTGAATTTGGAATATCAAAACTGACTGCTAGTTATTATAAGTTGGTTTAAGTTGATGTTTCGTCATGCGAACAAAAATGATCGTATTTCAAAATTCGGTGGCATGTTCAAGAGGAGTTACAAATATGCCAAGGAGGTATATTAATTTCAATGTCTGTGTTAAAGCAAATGTTTTATCCAGTTTCTTCCAGCATCTTCATTGCAACTGTATCTATCAAAAAAGTATCAAGATTCTTTTTGAACACATTTCACAAAAATTTACATCGCCTTTATAGACCCGTGTTACAGATTCAATACCAGAGAAATTCCATATTTGGATACCCGACATCCTGATATAAGCTACAGCTCTGCTACCAGTGACGTTAACAAATATTGTGACAAATTCGCTTTACAAGCTGGTGTTTGGTACATCGGGGATTTCGAAATGACAACGCATTGTATTAATCCGGAAACATGTGGTTCACGCTATCCTATATGGTTGAATGGTATGTTTTGTTCGCTCAATACTGCTATTGCATTCAGAATTGTTTAAGTTCAAACCCGCTTTATTTATATAAATTTATAATTTTTTTTATTAATTTAACACATACGATAGCCACCGCCGAATAAACAGAGCATTATGAAAACTTCCAACTCTTGTCTGTATGTTCGTTCGAAAACATTTTCTTCCTCCTCCACCCCTTGCCTCCACATCACAAAAGTGACTAAACTATCCTCTCCTCCGTTATAAAATGTAAAAGGGTTAATATTTTAGCCTTAGACTCTTTATTTCTTGATTGTAAGACAAACTTTATCCCTTACATCAGTTCAAACACAATAACAGCCCTTTCAGTATTAACAAGATGCGATGTAAACTATTTTAGGAATGTTACCAAGTGCAACTGACGGTATTGTCACTCGAGACGGATGTGTTCGAGCTCGTGAGCAGTGCTGTCAAACAACCTATGAGCTGCAGATCAAGAACTGTTCCTTTTATTACGTCTATTTATTTCTTAAACTGCCATCTGATTGCCATCAACGATATTGCTTCGGTATTTACTTGATTTTTTTATTTCTTAAATAAATAAAAGACATATTGCCGATTAAGGTGGTATAATTTTGTCATGGAACATCTGAAGTGGGTTGGGTGTGTGAGACCCTAATTTTATGAAATTAAATTAGATTTTCTGAATTCAAAGCTTCTTTCGGCTTGAAGTATCATTTATAAAGCACATTAATGCAAAATGTCATGCAAAAGTCAATAAATAAAAGAAATATGTAGCAATTTCTTACCTTGAAAACTGACTTTGTATGGGAGTCCAAACTTGCTATTCTTCCACTGTTGTAAACAAGTACTGCCACAAGAAGACAGTCCATAAAAAGAATGTTTTAGAAAATAATCATTAAAGAGCAGTAGAAATGCACAAAAAACAACACTCTCCAAGTGACTGTACATATAATTTTACATCCATATTTGTTTACAAGTTTATAAAGTAGGACTTCCCAAAATGCAAGGTAGTTGAAGGTATGGTGTACATTGTAGGACATTACTTATGAGATTTCTGTTAAAATTCCAAATAATAATTACTAAATGAAATGTGTTTCCTACTTGCATAAGAAGTGTTTTTGAAATGTTGGAAAAAGCTAATAATAACTTATTAATAATAAATTATGTACACAGTCTTGTGCATTGTGAACAATACTTCTCATCAATGTTTTAAACCCACCTTCTAGGAACCTGTTTTACTTGTGATCAGAATATTACAGGATACAGGATCATCTACAATCAATTTAGAGGTGTCCGAAAGTGAATAGCGTCATGTTAAGTCAAGGAAATCATGTAACTGCTTGAAAAGGACCACTGTTGCACAAATTGTGAAATTATAAAATAAACAAAGTTTACTGACCTAGGGCTGAACAACTGACAGTGCCGTTTAAGAAATTCACAATTTTTTGAAACAGTTCAGTTCGTCAGACTTTTGTGGAATACTTAAAACTATAATAACTGCAATTTTAATAAAGGTGAGATACTAAATAAAGAAAAGACAGCACTTTTCTACGACATAAGACAATTACGTGTGTCTATGTATATTTATATGAAAAGAATTTTTGCATACCTTTATACGAATTAACATTATGGAAATATAATAACATAATACTTGTTTCTTTATACTTATTATGTTATTATTTATCTGTTTACTTATTCAAAACACTTCTAATTATTAAATACATTTCATTTTGTCATGAATACTTCATTTGTTAACAGATTAGTAGTATTTCAACCTTCACTTCAAAAGGCAATAATAACATTGAAAGTTATGTCCTATATTATACACCATACCTTGCATTTTGATAAATTAGTAAACAAACATGGATGCCAAATTTTAGTGTGAAGTCACTTTGAGAATGTTGTTTTTGTACATTTCTGCTATGGCTTAGTGAATAAGATTCTAAGACATTGTTGTCCTTATTATGGACTGTCTTTGTGTATCAGTAATTGTTGACAAAAGTGGAAGTATAGGAAGTTTGGACTCCAACAGAATGTCTGTTTTCAAGGTAAGAAATTACTACCAGTTTCACTTTTATTTAGTTTTTGCAGGATATTTAACATTCATATGCTCAATAAATGATATGCCAAGCGACCAGAACTTTACAGGTCATGTAAAAAGTTTAACTTTTAATGTAAATAAAGGTTTTCGATACACTTTTATAATTATCCAGATTTTTTACAGACATAGACAGGTCGATTTTTACATCATCTTCGACAACGAAAGAAAATGGGTTCGTTTTGACAACAGTTAAACAAACAAAAACATATGGTAAATTATATCATTGACATCTATTTTATTTAATGTTTTAATAGTCAGTATAAAGAGCTTAAACAATCAGATTAATGTCGCTTTGTTTAAAACATATAGTCTTTAAAATATATTTCGAAAATGGCCCACTTCTGTTTGGGAGTTTATGTGAGACCTGTCAGGTCAATGACCTACAATCACGTAAAGAAAACTGATGGTCGTTCGTTCGATACCTTAAGATATAACTTAAACATATATCATCAATAATGAAATATGAGTTTAAATTATTAGAAGAGTTCTGTGTATGTTATTTCAAAATACATTCTCTAATTAGCTTTAAAACACATTGGCCACGTGTTAAAGATTACTGGAGCCCTTTTTAAGACGGAAGTGTTACTATAAAGAGCTGATTTTCAACCACCCTAGGACCGTATAAAATGATGTTTTCCTGACTAAGCCTTGTTTTAACAAAAACTGATGTTATTTTCATTTAATCGACTTTTCTAATAAGCATCAATGACTAGTTTAAGGGTTAAATATTTTTCTTTGTTTAGATGAAGGAAAATTGTCTAGAGAACCGGATGGTGCTGTCATTGGTTTGGCTGTTGCAGTTACATTGTCTTGCATTATGAATTTGATGTTTCTTGGATACGTCGTTTATTCAAACAAGTAACCAACGCTTTAATTTTTATGATACAATTATTAATATCAGAAGAAAAATTATAAAAAAAACAGTCATTAGATTCGTCTTCAAAGAGAATATACCGTGGTTCCTTTAACTTACCCAGTGTTGTGATATATTAGTCAAATAAATAAGACATCTGTATGCACGCTGTATTTTAAAAAAAAGCGTTGGCAAAAATAAATCAAAATGGAGAAGTTTATACTTTTCTTGAAATTAAATATGTTTTAAAGAGTTTTATTTATCAAAGTGTAAAACAATGACACAGTTACAAGTTTTCCCATTGCCGTCTCGGCCTGGGCAGTAATATTCCTTTCAAATTACAGCCAATGAACAAGGTAAGTCAAACCGAGCCTGCAATGTTTATATATCTGACGTGTTTCGTGGCTTAAAAGAGTTCCCTGTTCATCTAGGTATTACCATTGAAATAAAAACTTTCTCCACATCATTTAGTGAAATAGATGAAAGCCATCGAACACGACAAAAATAAAAAATACTGCAGACTCGGTTTTATTTAGCCTGCACATTATGATTAATTTGATTTGTTTAGGGAATAAAGTGCCATAAGAGTTGTTTAACAGTATGACCCGGTCTAGACTGCAAGAAAATGAATCTGCAAGAGCTACAGAACTTAAATGATTACTTAAATTAAATGTGGTTCATGCGTTTACTCGTATGCTTACGTCGCATATACATACCTTTAATCAAATTATATTATTTATTTACCTAGACATAAAAGTCAATTTAAATATTACCAGAATGCATACACAAAAAGGTGTCACACTCAGCGCTTTATGTTTTCAGAAAATACTCTGCTGTTTTGATTAATACGTGTTATCAAATTGTTGGTAAGGAACCCAAGCAACAAGTCGGAGGTCGGCGGTCAGGAGATAACCTTGGTGAGCGTTAAAGCAGCAATTTTCAATCCGAATTGTTCTAAAGCTTTGATTAAGTCATCTTTTAAATTCTAAAGTACATGCAGTTGTTTGAAATATCATAATAATTCGTTGATTTAATAAAAATCATAATTTATATTAAAGGATTTTTTTTCAGCTACGAGATTCTTCTGTCTAATTTTTATTGGTTAATAACTCAGTACTCTTGCAACTCTCTATTTGATATCAAAAAAGCTAAACAGTTGTTATCATGTAACTGGGCCAAATTGTGAAATTTGTAAATCCTGACCTATGTTTCAGTTAAAATAAAATTGTGAGTTTTAGCAAAGATCGTCTATGTAATTATTTTCGCGTCTTCTAGTGATTTTGAAACGATGCTTGAGTATCATTGTTTAACCCTGAGGAGTGTTGAAAGACGCTAGTCTAATATTGTATTAACACAGGAAAATCCCGTTGCCGGTGTATATGGCTTGATTGTTAGAGCATGTTACTTAGAGCATGTTACTGCTTTTATACATTAAATTGAAAATGTTTGTTCTGTCATGCCTAAGATAATTTGACTTAAGGATTTAGGACCATCATTGACATATTTTATATCTTGACACTGGATGGTAGGAAATCAATGTAACTTTAAAGTGTTAAAGAATACAAAATATAAGATGATTCACCGAGAAATTTTTCAAGACATGTTTATTTAACGGGAGATAATAGGTGTTAACATTTACATTAAAGCCTATGGAAAATATCGATTTTTTGCTATTACTTTAAAAATATTTATTTTTTCAAGAAAGTCTCTTGGTAGAAAACAAACAGAGTTTGTGTACTGTTTTAATAAGAAATCAGATATTTACCGTAGAAAAATGGAGAAATTAACATTTTTGTGTTTTCAAGGGAGATAACTCAAGACAACCATGTCAACAAGGGCAGATAATCACAAAACATTATCGCTCAACTGTTATTATCTGTAACTTGCCTATTGTCTTTTTTAAAGACATTTAATAACTACATAACCTACATAATCATGGTTACTGTTTGGTTTTAATATGCTAATGATGGGTCTAAGACCTTAACATAAAATATCTTTCTTTGAACTTCTTATAGTATTCTTAATTGTATTGTATTGCAGATTCAGGGGCATGTAACGACACATACGGTAAGCTTGGTCCATCTATACTTTTAGGGCGTGGCTTTCGATCTCAGAAAATGCGTGACACTCGGCAAAATAATAACCTTGTTTCACTTACTGAGTTAATAGAGTAAAATTTGATTGGTAAATTAATGAATTACCAGCAAAATACCCGATAAGTCAAACGAAAGCAAACAGAATTTTATTACTCAACTGAACAATCATGACCCTTCCCTCATAAGGTGTATGCACCAGTTTTGAATGTTATATTCATAGTTAGCTTTTAAGTTTATATGAAATTACGATTGATCCATAGACGTTAGTAAAAGTTACATATTAAGAAATAGTTGTTTATCTATCTTTTTTAAATTTTTTACACGAGTTACTTGTAAAATGAATTTTCATTTATTGTTGTAAGCCAGCTGTTTAATTTGACTTTGACGCTATTGACTAGTAATACATTAAAGAAATACGATACTAAAATGTCCTGATTGGCCAAAACATATACATGACTTTTCTTTTTTTGCAGGCAGAGACATCCAGATGTACGGTAATAAAACAGACTAGTTTTATGACTAACAAGTTTTCATGGCAACGTAATATAGTACAGTTTGAAAATGCATTTATAAATTTTAAGGTTTACAAAAACCTTTCAATGAGATGTGGTAAATTTTCTTCAATGGTTTCGTAAATACAGATATGTATTTTTATTTTTTAAAAGAATAGCGTATATTATGAGTAAACAAGTAAAAAAAGGCATATCTGGAAATCTGAACTAGAATAAGAATGCCTGTACATAAAATTTAACAAACATCTCATAAAAAAACGACACACGAGTTAGAACCTCCCAAGAACGCTTTCACATTCAAATATCAAACAAAATAAACCACAAGAAAAATATTTTTAATTGTCAAAAAATAAATTTTTAAGTGTCAATGTTAAGGTTATTATTAAACATCAATAGTTTCTCATATTTTTTATGAATCATATTGGCATTTTTATTTATTTCTACAGACATATCAGAGAAGAAATGATAAATACATTTTATTCAAATAAGCCAAAACATTAATAATAAAATGTGTTCTTTATTGATATTTAGTAGTAGTTAATATTGCCAAATAAAATTATTAAACATGTGAAAAAGACACTTAGGTCCGAGTCCGACAGAATACAAAAACAGTTCACAAAAAAGTGATAAACTATGTGATAAATGAATCTCATTGTTTCACTTATTAACTTATTGATATGTTAACTTTTTTGTTGCAGAAGACGTTTCGCCAAGGACTTGAAAACAAATAACCAACGAATTCTACTTTTAATCGTTGTGCGTGGTTCCTTCCTTGACTCTTTCAAATGAATGAAGAAATATTTCAGTGCATCGTTATTGTAACAATAAACCATCAACGAAAACTATTATTTTTTATTGAGAGGTATCCATTGAGAATGCTAAAAAACTAATGTAGAGTGTTTGAACTTAATGTATGCACTGATAGATACTACATGCAGATTTGTGCTATTCTGCTAAATCGAAATAACTTGAAATGAATTATCTGCAAACACTTAAGTATCATTTCAGTGGTCGATACATTACACATATTGTGTTGTTATTATATCATAAAATATATATACAATAATACAAAGAAAGACCTTTCTAATATGATTTGATAAATAGATTTTATGAATAAATATTAAAAGAAAAATTTCCTTGTGGTTGTTTTAATCAATTGTGTTATCTAGCATTGCTTATATTAACTTGCTATTTGATATTACTCCAATACATTTCTCAAGAACCCCCTGATAATGTTAAATGGAAAAAATTAACAAAAATATTCAGTGTTTTAAACAACATAAATAATGAAACTGTGTAACAGCTGCAGATAATTACTGGGTTAAGCTTGCTTTATTTTCTTGCTTACTTTTGTGTTTAATCGATTTGCTTTAATATACGTTCAACTAGCATATACAACGTATACACAAAATGTGAAATAATCTGTTATTTTCTGGTAATTCGTGTCAGTTACATGTAGCTATTTGGGATAGATGGATAAAAAAGGAACTTTGAAAGCCAACGAACAGGACACTTATTCAAATATTAAAATTTCACTTTTATTGAACACTGATTGAATGTATGCGTATGCTTTTTCAGCCTTAACACTACGCAGACAATGTTACTATGTTATTGAAATAGATAAAAAAGGAACTTTGAAAGCCAGCGAACGCGACAAATATGAATATATAGCAGGCTGGGTTTGATGGCATGTTATAAATAACTGACTACTGCTTTTCTATGCATTCGTCCGCTTTGATTAGTTTAATGTTTGCTACTAAAATGCATATTATATTTGCTTCATTTATATTGATCTACCAACCCATCTGAAAATCAAAGCAGAAAACAGGAGCCACAGAAGGTTTTTCCTTATTTGCACATTTTGATTTTTCTACTGTAACATTTGTATAACAGACATGAATGGCATACTTGCTCAGTAAAAAGTGTTTCAAAATATACAATTCATATTTTAAAAGTAAGTGTGTTGTTGATTTTTATAATGCTTGCGCTCCAAGACATTGCTAGAATTATGCGTTTGAATGGTAATATTTACAAAAATAATCAGTGTTTTCTTTAAGCAACATAAGCGTACATCTAAGGAGATAATAATTATCAATTGGACTAAATAGAACCATATGATTGGTGTTCGAGTTTAATACAGCATCCCAACATTTACTGACAAACCGGTTTTTACGACATGTAACACGTGAACAATCTACCAGGTGAAGAGCTTAGTTCGAGAAATTTAATCTTTTACACAATAAAAGTGTTTTATGCGGACGCTTTATTATGCGTGAATGACATTTCCCGATACTTGAAAACATGTGCTTTTGTAAGAATAACAGTTGATAATACTAACTTTTAGTCTTAACATAATTCATGTTCTTTCGCTAAGCCCGATAAAAGCACCATTCGGTCACTCATACTTTTATGTTTTCGTTTGGAGCGAATCAGGTGAGCTTTATTGACAGACATTTAAACGGTGTTGAGAAATATTAGCGCTTCAAAGATACTAAACAGCTTTGCTGAGTACATTTTTATTTGAAATCACAATGTTAATTTTAAATTAAGAAAATCAATTTAGATAGTCGAGTGTGGCCCAGATTAAAACTTCCTTCTTTTTGCAAAATGATCAATAATCAAAATTTAATGTCGTTCTTTGCAGAGATTATTTACAAAATAATCTATATACTTTTAGGATAAAGAGATATGGAATCATGCCCCACTTTGCAAAATTTACCTAGCTGTTGCGTTGATTCATGCTTATGTGCTCACTTGAACGAAAGACTTTGATAAGAAATAAACATGAATACACATGATGAACATTGATTTACAGGTGGTTTCCCATTCTTGTCACGCGATTATTATTTCTTCTATTTATCAGGTCGGATTCGGGCCGGAACCATATGTACAAAATTTTATCTGGAAATGAAACAAATAATTTTTATTTTTGCTTTAAGCATTTACATCATTCAAGGTACTCATTTCATTGAATTTTAAAATTATGTTTAATTCATAACAAGAAATATAAGTTTTTATAAGATATTGATTTGATACTAAAATGTTGTTTCTATTTTCTATTTGTAATGGTTCTCTAGTTCAACACTACACGTTTAAATAATATTGAGACCACGCTATTAATGTTCTCAAACGACTTTTACAGCTATTGCACAGACAAGACCAACAAACGGCTTTTGCAAAATTGCCGACGGAACAGGTAAAACTTATTTATTTATTTATTTATTTATTTATTTATTTAACTGATACAATTAAAATACAGCGTGAAGCCGTTAAAAAGACATTGACATTGGCTGAATTCAAATTATCGAAAAATGAATAAGGCCCGTCTGATTGTTAAAAGACATGCCTTTATAAACGCAGCAGAATTATATGTTCAATATCACTGTTAAAAATTATCGACTAAACATTACGCTCATTTCCAGCTGTTAAAACTGTTTCTAAATAAAATAGGATTTCATTGTTTTAATTTTCCCTTTAACAGAAACTCATAATTACAAATACAGTCGGTCTTTAGTTTCAACCTTTCAGCTACTGCAGCAACAGCTTATTTATAGTTACCAGTCCTCATGAATAATCCAACTAGTGGCCGTATACTAAAAAGAATTAATTATGTCTTAAAACGTCTGTCACCAGACCATGCTCTAGATTCACAAAAGATCTTTCTTTTTTTATTTCTAACGAAGTCAATGTTTCTTTTGATAAGGCTCTACATTTATTTATCAATCCTTTTCAAGAAAAACTGGTCAAGTTTGAAAACTCTTTTCAAATTATTAAAACAATTCACTGATATGAACTCGATGATGTTGTGAGCTATTTTAAAAATCGTTTTTGTCGTATAAATCGAGTTTGAATGCATTCAACATAATGCGGCAAGCTAAGTATATACCTGGCCAGTGTTTCTGAACTTTTTACTAGTTATACAATCAGAGTATGCGGAGAGTTAATGATACAATAAATGGTATAATAAATGGATAGTTTATTCTGAAAATAAGCTTAAGATGGGAATGACAAGTCGTGCTGTTGAGAGTATGAATTTTATTTGTTCCTTTTGTTATGTAAAATCAAAGTAATTCACTATGTAGTCATCGAATATTGTATGTATTGCATATAGCCTATTTACAATGACAGCTTTATTGCAAAGTTGCTATACGTTTGTGTTTTATAGATCCATGCAAGCGCTTCAATTTGAAGGAGATTCCCTTTCTGGACTCAAGGCATCCAGATATAAAGTATAGCAGCTCATATAGTGATAATAGCAAGTATTGTGATCGAAATGCTTTGAGAAGTGACACTTGGTATATCAGTGATTGGAGCATGACAACACGATGTGTAGAGCCAGAGGATTGTGGTTCCAGATTTCCCATTTGGTTAAATGGTTAGTGCTGATTAATAGGCTTGATTCCAAAATAAGTCAAGTTTTAAATATAAAGTTTAAAATAAAGAAAACAATCTAATAGATTTCATTAAATCTAACACACATCGTAAAAGTTCAATTGCAAAATAAATTTCATCCGGTATAACATACTTACATTTAGAAATGGAGTATATTTTAAAATTAAATAGGGCCAGAGTTTCAAATTAATTATTCTTTGAAAACAATGTTTGGTTTCATTATTTTCTGTTGATATCACACATTAGGTTCTTTCCCAAGTGTTGCTGATGATATTGTCACCCGCGATGGATGTGTCAGAAGTCCCGATTCGTGCTGTATGGCTTCTTATGAGTTGCAGATTAAAAACTGCTCGCTGTACACTATCTACTGTTTTCTGAAAACACCAGCAGTTTGCACTCAGCGCTATTGTTTCGGTAAGTTTATTAAAGCAGCTGAACATTTGCACGTTTCCTCGCTATCGTTATTGACAATGACAATCACTTATAAATAATTAAAATAATTATATATTTCTTGTCATTTAGTCACAACCACATCAATCAGTGTATTGGTTTCAAAGTTCAATGTGGACTTATACATTTTAATAATCCGTTACCACCAAAGTTAACAAGAAAAATGTGTCTAGTAAGAACAGAAGGAATCGATCAGTGTTGATATTGATGTTGATAGTAACGAAGAAATATTTTTCCTTTATATCAAGTTGACTATTGTTTTGAAAACAGACATAGACAGAACAAAGGTTACTCCAGAACCTACCAGTAGTACATCTGTAACAACAACAAGAACAACACCGGTCAAGGTGACATCAGCTGTACCGATATCAGGTAAGCTAATAATAAATGTGTTCAGACTATTGTTGAACTCAGACACTGATTGAGTATTATTTCTAATTAACACCGGTTATTTGGTTTATATGGTTTAAACAGTATTTATTTTTAACGAAACATATATCATTAGAAAGAACAACGAAAGTTAAACATACATATTTGATGGGATGAGATTATATGGGTTTATTTAGGTCATCTGAGAAAATTTTTATGAAGCGTAAGGTATTATGTTGACAAAATAGATTTTATCGAAAGAGTTTCGTCTTATCATGAAAATGCATTTCTAATACAGAGCTGTGTAAACGATACAACTTGAGGGACTTTCCCTACCTAGACAGTAGACACCCTGATATACGGTACACGGTGGACTTTAGCGACAACTCCAAATATTGTGACCGCGACGTCCTGGCACTCAACGTCTGGTATGTAAGTGACTGGCCAGTGACGAACACGTGCGTTCATCCGGAGAGTTGTGGTACCAGGTTTCCAATTTGGCTGAACGGTTAGTTATATTAGTTCATGCAAATATACAGTACATTCTATACATCATGCATTGTTCAAGTCATCCATATTCGTTGATATATTGAATATTTTGTTAATACATAACCATAACTTAGGCGTTTACTTTCCGTTTATTCAATTTATTTGAGAATTATCAAACTATAAGCCTAATTTAATTTTTTGACGGAAAAAAGGTTTAGAAGCTAAAATATATCTTTTAATACTATGTCTTTATACAAAGTGAAATATGCATATCAGGAATTGCCACATTCAGAAAAAAACAGCCTCCCCACACAGTCAAGAAGAAGAGAGGGGGAGAAAGCATGGTTAATAAAATAATCAGTTTCAAAAAGGACGCCACTAACAAAAAACAAAAATGAGAACCCGAGGGGTTACCGCCTTGGAACGGTCAGTGGCAAATCAAATTGCCACTGGGGGTTTAAACCAGGTTCTAGGGTGCACCAACCTCACACTTGCCCCAACAGGTTCTCGTATCACAAGACAAGTACAAATTGTCTTGGTGAAATAACTCCAACCCACCCATCAGCTCAACAATGTTGTATGCAAAAGCATACAAACATAAAAACATAAGAAGCTAATAGCATTGCAAAGCCAAAGGGCGGGTACTCAATGATCTTTCCGAGACCAGAGCATCTGGAGTAAAATCAGCAAGAACACGATGACAGGGATAAAAGAAACAAATCGAGCTACTAGGTTCTTTTAAGAAAAGATTTCCCCATTAACCTTCATAAACTCTTAAACCCCTGCCACCGTCGTGCAATCAAAGAGGTAAGCATAATGATCAACTGTAGAAGGGTTAATCACTAGGCCTGCAGAGCGCTGTAAAATATCATGTTGGTAACCTTTCTTTTTAAATTTACAGATGGTTTTTACGAATAACCGGGAGAAATTAACACTGCCTTTTATCTTTTTAAGTTTATAAATTAAATCTCCATAAAAAACTGGTTGTGAAATACCTTGTTGCAAAAGTGATTTTAAACTGCATTTGTATTTATGAATTAAATCTGGGTATCGGCGATAAAACTTGCAAAAGGTTTTCCTTAATTTGTGATACCGATAACCTTGTTTTAAAAGTTTTTCTGTAATGCAAAGATTACGTTCATTGAAATCATTAACATTGTTGCAAGCTCTTGAAAAGCGAACAAGCTGTGAGATATAAACCCCATAAGATGTAGCACGGGGAACATCGCCGTCTAAAAACGGAAAATTTACTATATTAAAATTAAAATCATCTCTTTTATCATAAATTTTAGTAGTGACATAACCATTTTCAATGGACAGATTTAGATCGAGAAAGTTTGCTTGCTTTTCTGAAGTGTTCGCTTTGTTAAGTTGTAGTTCTTTAGGATAAATCTTATTAACAAGTAATGGAAAATGGTTATTGTCTATATTTAATAAATCATCAAGGTACCTCGAGGTGTTGTTAAAAGCTGTAATTATATCATCTTGATGTTCAGTAGAAAGAGATAACATAAAGTCTCTTTCATAACAGTATAAAAACAGATCAGCAACAAGGGGTGCACAATTAGTACCCATTGGGATGCCTATTACTTGTTTATAAATAGAGGTACCGAATCTAACATAAATATTATCTAGTAAGAAAGTTAGCGACTCTATAAGGTCTTGACAAGTCCATAAGGTATAATTATCATAAGAACCATCTGTAAAAAATGCCCTATGTTCATTACAAGCGATGAAGGCTTTATTCTCTCTAGCAAACGTTTTTTCAATGAGACTGGTTAGTTTGTCTCTTAATAAATTATGAGGGAGCGAAGTGTATAATGTTGAGAAATCGTAAGTAGACAAACAGAACGCCCGATAATTATTTGATTTAAGCTTTTTCAAAACGTCATTTGAATTCTTAATCGACCAAAATAAATTTTTTGCCAGAAGTTTCAAAAACCTTATCACAATACCTAATTACGTGTTCTTTTATAGCTGTAAGACAAGATGTTAAGAGCACAGATAATTTAGTAGTAGTGCAAGAACTAGAGTTAGCAATAAATCTTGCTTTATACGGTGTTTTATGCATTTTAGGTAACCAATACATAGTCGGTACTTTGTCTTGTTTCGGCTCAATACTGATTCTAAATTTTGTAATTTGTAGAGTGTGTGCAGTAACAATATCACTCTCAGATGAAGAATTAGTGCTGTTCAGTTCTTCAGTTTGAATATTAATATAGTGTATTCGTCACACTATAATTACATTATTAGAAGCCTTATCAGCAGGTGTTAAAACAAATCTGTTATGAAAGTCTTGAATTCCTTTTTTCAAATGACGAAAGTTAAAACGAGGTCGAGGTGGTAATAAAGCAATGTTTCTTTCATAAAATGATATACGGGTGTCAATTATTTTGAATATGTGCTTTTTCCAGTTAGAAAGTGCATTAGGCTCGGCATGTTCTCTTTTGCACCATTTATTGCAAAATAAGTTCAAAGACTCGGCAATTTCTGCACGGCATGCATTAAAGTAAATTTTGGATGATATTCTATATTTGGGACCTTTAGAAATTAAATTACGAATTCTAGAGTCTTTGATTAAATTAAGATCACCGGTAACAATATGACCGGCAGGCTTATAGCAATATTTAGAAGTTAAACAATCTCAAGATTTTGGTGTATTTTCAATGATCTGTAAATCCGATGTAATTTTATTGTAATTAAAAATTGTATTTCTAGTTGGTTTGTTGTATTTATAACAAACCATAGGCGATTCAGTATTCTTAAAATAAATAGGAACAGCCTATTAACAAGTATTAGCTAACTGGTTATCATTTTAGGCACTTTACCAACTGTTGCTGATGGTATTGTGACTCGTGATGCATGTGTCAGAAGTCAAACTCAGTGTTGCCAGTCACGTTACGAAGTTCAGATTATGAACTGCGCAGTTTATATGATTTATCGTTTCTTAGCTTTGCCGTCAGCCTGTCCTCAACGATACTGCATTGGTACGTAGATAAATATTAGTTGGCTGTTAAAGAAAACATAAGGACAATGTATTCTATCTTATTTTGAGCGGAAGATTCTAATTATTTAAAAGAGGTGAGCATATTTATGTGGTGATTTGATTCATTAACATGAGAAAATACCAAGATGCTTGAGAAAGAAATGCTCAGTTCGTCATGATATTTATCAAATCTTGTTCATTAACCTTATATTAAGCTTTTTAGACAATGTCCTTGCTTATTCTTTAATTAATAATTTACAAAAAGCCCAGAGTATCTGAAATAAAAAAACATAAACGAACTGTGTATTTGAACATGTGATATAAATATATTTACTTTGGATAAAACACGTTCTGATGTTTTTGGTTCATAAACAAAATTTCATATTGGAAACTAACTGCATATAGATGTATTAATATTCGTGTAAAATATGTATTATTTGGCATGCATTAGTCTCTGATTCGGTTTGAAATCATTTAATAAAAATGTCTTAGATGAAATATGCATATCAGGAATCACCAGACTCGGAAAACACAGCCTCCCGATGCAGCGAAAGAGTAAAGATAAAAAAAAAATAGCATGTGTTTATAAGAAAATCTATTTCAAACAAGACAAAAAAAAAACTAACGAAGATGAGAACCATTGGGAATACCGCGTTAGAACGGAAAGTGGCAAATCAATTTGCCACTGGGGGTTTAAACCATGTTCTAGGGTGCACCAACCTCGCACTTGTCCCAACAGGTTCTCATATTAACAAACAAGTCGTTTTGGTGAAATCACTTCAACCAATCAGCTCAACAATGTTACATGCAAAAGCACACGAACATATAAAACATAAGAAGCTTATAGCATTGCAATGCTATTAACAAAGCAAAAGGGCTGGTTATCAATGATCTTACCGAGACGAGAGAACCTGGAGTCAAACCAGGAAGAACACGATGACAGGGATACAAGAAACAAACCGAGGTTCTAGTTTCTTTTAATAAGATTTCATTACCAGTTAACTAGCTTATTTGGATTTAAGTTCGACGCTGTTTTAAAAACGCCTTTAAGGTTAATGGTTAGATGACATCAATTTGAAATGTGTTCGATTTTTGACCCTTTGAAAAGATATAGACAGAACAAAAGTAACTACCGAAACAGCCACCAAATTCGTGTCAACTAAACCGGGAACAACGGCAACGCCTAGACCAACCATACCTGGTGCAGCAGATACTGGTAATCTTTTCAGAAGCAATTATGATACCATAATTAGGATGGCTTCGGCCTCAGGCTATTTGACGACCCTTGGCACAATAACAAGTGCAATATATGAAGTCACTTGATTAATAAAATTATATTACAACATTATTTTCTATTATTGACGAATTTCATTTCGTAATGGGGCGAACTCTGGAAGCGCAAATAAAATCATATTTCTGTTAATAATAAAAAAAGTGTTATAAATCTTTAGGTTTTTACATTTCCAAAGGTGTATTACATAAAAGTCTCTTAATTTCAAGGGATGGTAATTATAGCACAGCTCAACAATTACTGATATAGATGGTAATGGTTATAAAAATAAAATAATTTGTAAAGAGAATTTCTAATTATATTATTTAACCAAATAGATTTTTGCGAAATAGTTTATCTTACCATAAAATGCATTTAATTAAATATTTTTCCAATAAAGAGCTGTGTAAACGATACAACTTGAGGGACTTTCCCTACCAAGACTCTAGACACCCTGATATACGTTATACGGTGGACTTTAGTGACAACTCCAAATATTGTGATCGCGATGTCCTGGCACTCAATGTCTGGTATGTAAGTGACTGGCCAATGACGAACACGTGCGTTCATCCGGAGAGTTGTGGTACCAGGTTTCCAATTTGGCTGAACGGTTTGTTATATTAGTTTATGCTAATATACAGTACATTCTATACACCTTGCATTGTTCAAGTCATATATATTCGTTGATATATTGAATATTTTGTTTATACATAACCATAACTTAGGCGTTTATTTTCCGTTTATTCAATTCATTTAAGAATAATCAAACTATGTGCCAAACTTTTTTTTGCCAGAAAAAAAGTTTTCAAGTTAAAAATGTATCTTATAATATTATGTGCTTGTACAAGTATTTACTAATCGTTTATCATTTTAGGCACTTTACCAACTGTTGCTGATGGTATTGTGACTCGTGATGCATGTGTCAGAAGTCAAACGCAGTGTTGCCAGTCACGTTACGAAGTTCAGATTATGAACTGTGCACTTTATATGATTTATCGTTTCTTAGTTTTGCCGTCAGCCTGTCCTCAACGATACTGCATTGGTACGTATATTTATACGATTGTTTTAGAAAACGTCAGACATTTTACTTTTTTTTCCATGTAATTTTGAGCGGATAATTATAACTAATCACAAGCGACACACAATAATTTTATAATGTTTACGATAGCCTCTGATTCGGTTTGCTTCTTAAATGCATAATCGAATTAAAGACAGTCACGTGACAGGCATGCTAATTCAAATATGATTGATCAGTAAACAGTTCCACAAATTCGATATCGCCATTTCTTATTGAAAGAGTCATGATCACTGAAAATATATTTAATTCACCCATATCTGCGATAAGAGCATCCTTTGTTGAAGAAACATTGCACGTGACTCTTCAATCTACAGCTTTAATTGTATTCAGTTGGAACATTTCAAATTGAATATTTAAAAAAGTATTTTATTTAGCAACATTGTAGACGTTCAGCACATAATCAAATCTGTATGATGCGTTTAATTATTGTGTACTTAATTTAGACATAATGAAAGTCACTACTATTCCTACCAAAACAATACTTACAGACGTCACCACACCCGCTCCGACAACAACTGAAAAACAGAACCAAATATCTGGTATTTATCCATTTGATTTCAGTTATATTCACGAAATCAATATTCTAATCATTATAACTTATTTCAAAAATAATTATTATAACACTGTATTCCCAAAGACTGTGATCAGAAACTGTTATAGTTTGATTCGATCATACCCAATCTAATTTGTCTATTGCCAGTCTGTACTGAGGAGTCAATCGTTGTGTAATTGTTAATCCCTGATTCACACCTGTTCTATTTTGTTTTATTTCATCATACCCACATTCGTTAGTCAGTTAATATATTTGTCTTTCATTAGATACTTACAGTTGCTTTAAGGGCTTACCACACTCCTCCCAATCCTCTTCATAGATAAAAAGAAAATTATCAAAATCTCAATAACGGCAAAATGCCGTTAAATGAAACTATGCACAAATGTATGTAATTAATGTATCTTTATTTTGCAGATGGTAAGACACGTTAGAACAGTAAAGAAAAATAGCGAGATCTAAAAATTCCCTAAACTTCTATTTACATTAATTCACAAAAACAAAACAACACAGAACATCATTTTAAATGCCCACATGAGTAATATGATACTGACAACAATTTATTGTGTACTCGTGACTTACATAATAATGCAAACTTCACGAGATATAAGTAAAAGTGCGTTTGACCTTCAATTTTTTGTCGCTTCCTGGTCGCGTAAACGGATGAAAATCACGGATTTCTCTTTTTGTAGTTGAAAGTTTTTTACAAAGTGCACAACATTTTCCTGTCAGTAACATTGCACTCACGTGGGAATTTAAAATGATGTTTTGTATCGCTTAGTTTTTGTGAATTTATTTAAATAGAATTTTAAGGAATTTTAAGGTCTAGCTTGTTTTCTAACGTGTCTTACTGTAAATCAAGATACATTAGTAACATTCATTTGTGCATTGCTTTTGACATTTCATATAGTGGTTAAAGTTTATGCTTATTTGAGATTTTGATTGATATTTTGTTGTTGTATTTTTTAGACGCGTCTGACAACAGTCGAGTTGGCGGACTTCTCTTAGCACTGATCTGTCTGCTGCATATAGTTATTGGATAAATCGTTGTCAAACACTTCAACAACACTTCAGTACTTTCTTCTGTGTGTGTGCTGTGTGGGCGTCTTTTGGCAGAACATGTATATCTATGTATCTTTACGTATGGCTCCAAGAATATCTTGACCATGATTAAGTCAGCATTATTTCAGTATCAAGATTTTGATTAAAAATTCTACTGAATATGGTTTTACAGTTTCAACGAACAGAATATTACTAATGAAGAATGATATACATTTCAATGCATGTAAAAGAATTATATGTATAGTATCATCATAATTTTTCAGCAAGAATAAATCTGTTTTATTATTATTGTATTATAATCGAATAAAGGATTATTGCAGGTTAGCAATAATTAGTTGTTAGGTATAAACAGCTGTGTGACATTTGCATAATTAAATATTACAATGTTAGGAGGTATCATTTGTGGTGAGATAGTTAAAGTGGGATGTGTATTTGAAATCCCAATTCTTCACAAAATAAATTTGTTTTTTTTACTTCAAAGCTTCTTGTATCTTGATGTAAAATTTATGGAGCATAAAATGTTAAATGTTATGCAAGTCGAAATAAAAAATGTAGCAATTTCTCACATTTGGAAATTTCTTACATGTGTAAACTTTCTACTCTTCCCCCGTTGTCTGCACTCACTGCCACATGAAGACATTAATGATTTTATAACGAGTCAACAATGCCTCAAAATGTAAATCACTAAGCAGTCGTAGAAAGTACATACAAACCCTTCTCTAAGTAACTACAAAACTATAATTTGACATCAATTAAACAAATAAAATTATGTTTATGTACCTTTCTTCTATTCTTTAATGAATTACCTTCTAAGACAGTGTTATAGAAAATCTTCCTGTGGCAGTAATTGTTGACAACAGTCGAAGAATATGTGTTTTGGATCTCTAAAGAAATTCAATTGTCAACATTTTGCCCAAGCCTGTAAAGAGAAAGATTACAATAATTTACATTTGACGAATAGTTAAAAAAACAAGGTTATCAGAATCATGAACAAAAAAAAGTCTTGCGAAATGTGAAATACACATGTATGCCTATTGGGAATAACCACACTCAGAAAACAATGCCTCTCCACACAGCAAAACAGCAGAGAAGAGAAGGAAAGAGAGTTTGAGTTGATAGATAATTTATAATCAAGTTAAAAAAGACATTGCACACAACTAATAAATGTTGGAATCTGGGAGTTAAACGCCTTGGAACGCTCAGTCCACCTTAGGTTTAAACGAGGTTCCAGTGTACAATAGCCTCAACATTGGCGATACAGCTTCTCACAATTATGAACAGATAAACAAAGTCCAAGTTGTATTAGAGAAATAACTAGAAATAGCAAACAAGCATTTTAACATAAGGAGTAAATAGCATTTTAAAGCAAAGTTCTTGGCCTTACTGTGACCAAAGCACGTAGAGTTTAATCAGCAAGAATACGATGACATAAAAGAAAAGGATTGAACTTCTACTTTCTTTTTTAAGATTTCCATAGAAATCTTTTACTTAAATACCCTTTCCATTGTCATGCGAAAAAGGAAAAAAAGCGCTCGACTGTATGTAACATACAATTTTCTTTTGCATGATCTAAAAATGTAAAACTTAAAGTGACCAACATACAAAGGAAATACGAAACAAACAAATGTGAATTTTTAAAAGCAGTTTTAACACCCATACCCTACCATACACAAATTACTAAAAACTGAATATTCACACACAAGTAACATTACATGACAGGTAGGGACAACTTCTTCGGGTAGGCCAATAGAACAATTGTCACTGGTATTGTAAATGCATTAAACGATATCAGTCGCATATTTACCTTCTCGATGACGCCGGCTTAGTAACCTATAAAGTAAACTGACGATGTGCTCAATAATTTACAAAGCAACTAACTAAACGAAATGTTATTTCGTTTAAACTTATTATTATTTCGTTTAAACGTAAAAGTATCCTTTAAAAAATATGTTAAATGTCACTTTAGGGGCTACGTATGAAAATTGTTAAATAAAGATCAGCATCTGTAGTGTGTATTAGTGATGAAATTGGGTTGCGCTAAACCACTGGCTGGGGTCAGACGGCAGTAATAGGCATTTTTATTACTATCAATTTACAGACTTTGTTGAACCGAATCCATATATTTCCCCCTCTTTTCCTGTAAATGACTTTCAAACTTCCTTTTTTCATTATCTTAAATAAGAAAAATTGAATTCAATGGTTCCAAGAAGTATTTGAAGTTTATTGCCAAGTCCTAACATTTGAGATTATTTAATTCAGTTTATTGCCTTACTAAGCATTGTCGGGCGACTTTAAAACATCATAAAAAAACACGGTCAGAATGAGCTGTCTTCTTCAGTGATATAAAAATAAAATTGACAATGCGTATTGCCATGTATTGTCTTACAAGAACATTATGATTTACAAGCATGCTAAATAATTGTTGTGTTTTTGCATTATTAACAGATATGTGAATATTTATCTCGTAATGCACACGAAGACTTCACATTAAGTAAATGTAAGAGCATGGTACAAACAAAATTGGCCTTCAAATAGGCGGTTTCAAGAAGATGTTTTATTTGTTAACATAATGCTCTAACATAAGCACCCGTCCCAACCCAACTAAAAGTAACATGAGCGAATCGTGGGAACTTCATGAGTTGTATCTTATTTCAAACATACATATGTGACAAATACAAAGAATTGTTGAAAAAGTGAAATAAGCATATAAGGAATGGCCACATCCAGCAGACACAGCCTCCCCACAAAGCCAAAATGTAGAGAGGAAAAGAAAGCACGGTATTTCAATAATCAGTTTCAAAATGGACGTCACTAACAATAAACGAAAGTCAGAACCCGAGGGGTTACCGCCTTGGGACGGTCAGTGGCAAAACAATTTGCCACTGGGGGTTTAAACCAGGTTCTAGGGTTCACCAACCTCACACTTACCCCCAACAGGTTCTCATATAAACACACAAGTACATGTTGTCTTGGTGAAATGACATAAACTCACCCATCAACTTAACAATGTTACACGCAAAAGCACACAAACATATAAAACATAAGAAGCTAATAGCATTACAAAGCCAAATGGGTGAGTACTCGATGATCTTATCGGGACCAGAGCCCCTGAAGTCAAATTAGCAAGAACACGATGACAGGGATAAAAGAAACAAATCGAGCTTCTATGTTCTTTAAATTAAAGAAAAGATTTCCCCATAAGCCTTCATAAACTCTCTAATAAAAATTGAGTTGCGCTCAACCCGTGGTAGTAACAAGCATTTCCATTACTGCCCATGAACAGGCTCAGTCAAACCGAGCCTGCAATATTTTCATATTTGTCGTGTTCGAGGGTCTTCAAAGTTCCCTTTTCATCTATTTTAAAGTTTTACCTCCCCACAGAGAAAATAATACAAGTTTCTTATATGGGAAGGTTTCCAAAAATGCATGTTTATGGCTTTTCAAGTTGCATTTTTGAATCGAGGTTATGCAAAGTTAGTGTGTGCACAAAGAAACTTTTCGTTTTGTAATTTTTGGGCTGAAACTGTGTCAGTGTGTCTCGTTCTGTTCTTATTTTATCTTCCTCATATCTCACAGTTTTACGTAGATCATTGCAATTTATATATAAAGAAGTCCCTTTACCATGAAAAAGAGATTACCTGGGATTTTGACGATAAAGTTTGCTTATCAGTAAGTATTACTCACTCTATTGTGAGTGATTATATATGTTAACCTGTCAAATTTTATTCTAATTAAAGCGTTGGTTCATCATATATCAGCGTTTTGTGAAAACTAACCTGGTTCCTTGAAATTAAACGCAATTAGAGTTTTATGTTTATTCTGAAATCCTCGCCTAAGCTATGAAAAAGCTTATTCTAAACAAGCAACAAACGTTGATCAAACTAAACACAATAGTTTTTCAGAAAGAACTCTAAGAATTTCAACCGGGTGTATCGCAGCAAAATTATCAGAAACAAAATTAATCAGTGAGCATATTCTAAAGTTGATTAATCAATTAACAGTAAAGCATTTGGAATGTCTCCAAAAAATAAAACACACATTTATAAAAATTCGAGAATAAACAGCAAAACAAGTGGAATGTCGCCAAAAAATAAAACACGCATTTATAAAAATTCGAGAATAAAGTTGACATGTGGTCGCTTTTTCCATCCCCAGAGGAGGCGATACATTGAGTGCTGACGAGTTAATAGCATACTACTAAACAATAGGTTTAGGAAGCCAGAAGCTCATACATGTGTTTCAGTTTAACTTAAATAAGTCTTTTTATCGAAAATCTATATTTCTAATATCTATAGCCATCACCATGTCAAGTGACTCATGTGTTTTATTATTTGGTAATCTAATACTCTTTTACCATGTATTTTGGTTTCAGTTAAAAAAGATATGTTAGGTTCTGTTCAACCGATGATGTTTTGTGTTACTATGCATTTTACTGATGGATCATGAGAGGCAATATCATATATAAAACCGATACTATTATTAAGGCCACATCTTACTGATCAGTTCTTCGGAAACTCCGCCCTTTTAACATAATTAAAAATTCAAATACTCACTCGCATGCCCGTAAAAAATAAACACATTTTCATTTCTACGCATAAATTCGGAGCTTACAAACGACGCTTGTCTCGTTTTATAGTGTTTTATGGCTATGAAATGTCAATTTTAAAAATAACTTGTCATCTTGTATTATTAACCTTCACTTTTAATAAGTTTTGTGCTTTCGAAAACTTTCTGCAAATAAATACGCTTAACAACTAGCGCGAGATACAACACGACTGTATTTCTAGATAACCCCAAAACATTTTAATATTTGCCGTCCCATCTGTTATCTTATGATTTTAATTTACTGCTCGGGATATCTATTTTAATATTGATTTTCTTTTGGCTTGTCTTTAAACGCTTTGTTTCTCTATGTCTTTCTATTTCTGTGAAAATACAATGAAGAAACTTTATGTGTTAAACCTCATTATAATTATTTTTCCAGGTTCGTAAAACTTATTTGTTTTACATCATATTTAAAAAAATAATTTTAAATATAAATATATTGAAAAACCCTTCGACTGGTAGTATAGTTCTCATAACGAAAGTTCAAGTTTATAACCTCGCCAAGTTCAATTTGTTTTAAATCACGAAAAAAGTGTTTGAGTATGACCGTTTTTTAAACGTGTTATTTCTCCTTACAGCCAAAGTACACGGATTCTGTAAGACACCAGATAACACAGGTGAGATTGTTTTAATTTTTTTAATTACTTTTTTAACTGATTGGAAAATGCAGCCTTAAGTCTGTCCCACCGTGAAACACTTTTTCTGCATATATTATGCATTGTATGAAAACAGGAATATCACCGATCGACGCAGAAAAATCCATTTCCTTGGTTTTCGTATTTCAACAGCTATAAAAAATAGTTGATTTTTTTTCTTTGTTTTGTTGCTGTCTTTCATGAAATAGATGTTTTTCGTTGTTTACCAAGCGATTCCTGAATAAATTCGTGGTGAATTTGGACAAAACGTTTTCCCGATTGTTTGGTGGACGTTAATTGTCAACGTCTTTTGTATTATTAACAAGGTACATATTCACAACTTAGTAACATTGTCGTTTTGTTCTTATTATGTCTCCCCCCCCCCCCTCTGGGGGAGACATATTGTTTTTGCCTTGTCCGTCTGTCCGTCTGTCACACTTCGTTTCCGCTCAATAACTCAAGTACCCTTTGACCCAGAGCCTTCAAACTTCACAGGGTGATAGCCCTTATTGAGTAGAAGAACCCAATTGATTTTGGGGTCAGTAGGTCAAAGGTCAAGGTCACAGTGACCCGAAGAGTGAAAACCGTTTCCGCTCAATAACTCGAGTACCCTTTGACCCAGAGCCTTCAAACTTCATAGGATGATAGCCGTTATTGAGTAGAAAAACCCTATTGATTTGGGGTCAGTAGGTCAAAGGTCAAGGTCACAGTGACCCCAAGAGTGAAAACCGTTTCCGCTCAATAACTC
This sequence comes from Corbicula japonica, assembly GCA_038501625.1. Classification (NCBI taxonomy): domain Eukaryota; kingdom Metazoa; phylum Mollusca; class Bivalvia; order Venerida; family Cyrenidae; genus Corbicula; species Corbicula japonica. The sequence continues at coordinate 103,800 of JAZAYU010001015.1, forward strand.
GAGTACCCTTTGACCCAGAGCCTTCAAACTTCATAGGATGATAGCCCTTATTGAGCAAAAAACCCTATTGATTTTGGGTCAGTAGGTCAAAGGTTAAGGTCACAGTGACCCGAAGAGTGAAAACCGTTTCCGCTCAATAACTAGAGTACCCTTTGACCCAGAGCCTTCAAACTTCATAAGATAATAGCCCTTATTGAGTAGAAGAACCCTATTGATTTTGGGGTCAATAGGTCAAAGGTCAAGGTCACAGGGGTCCGAAGAGTGAAAACCGTTTCCGCTCAATAATTCGAGTACCCTTTGACCCAGAGCCTTCAAACTTCATAGGGTGATAGCCCTTATTGAGTAAAAAACCCATATTTATTTTGGGGTCAGTAGGTCAAAGGTCAAGGTCACAGGGGCCCGAAGAGTGAAAACCGTTTCCGCTCAATAACTCGAGTACCCTTTGACCCAGAGCCTTCAAACTTCATAGGGTGATAGCCCTTATTGAGAAGAAGAACCCTATTGATTTTGGGGTCAGTAGGTCAAGGTCAAGGTCACAGGGGTCCGAAGAGTGAAAACTGTTTCTGCTCCATAACTTGAGTACCCTTTGACCCAGGGACTTCAAACTTCATAGGTTGATAGCCATTATTGATTAGAAGAACCCTATTGATTTGGGGTCAGTAGGTCAAAGGTCAAGGTCACAGGGGCCTGAAAAGTGAAAACCGTTTCCACTCAATAACAGGAGTTCTATTTTACCCAGACCCTTCAAACTTCATACGATGGCTGTCCTTATTGAGTAGAGGACTCCAATTGATTTTGGGGTCAGTAGGTCAAAAGTCAAGGTCACAGGGGCCCCGTATCCGGTCAATTACTGGAGT